>JAIUJO010002076.1:45000-80423 GCA_023846275.1 Vanilla planifolia
AAGAAGAAGAAGAAAGATGAAGTAGAAGAAAGAAGAAAAAAAAAGAAAAGAAGAGGAAGAATAAGAAAAAAAAGGAGAAGAAATAATAAGAAGAAAGAAGAGGAACAAAGATGTAGAAGAAAGAAAAATAAAGGAGAAGAAGAAGAAAGAAGGAGAAGAATAAGAAAATGAAAGAAGAAAAAAGTTGAACCACAAGACAAAAAAGAAGATTGAAAAAGAAGAAAAAGAAGAAGAAGAAGAAGAAGAAGAAGAAGAATAAGAGGATGCTGAAGAAGAAGATGAAGAAGAAAGAAGAAGAAAGAAGAAGGAAGAAGAAGAAGAAAGAAAAAGAAAGAAGAAGAAGAAAGGAGAAAAAGTAGAAATATGAAGAAGAAGAATGAAGAAGAAGAATGATGAAGAAGAAAGAACAAGAAGAAGAAAGAAGAAGAAAGATGGAGAAGAAGAAAGAAGAAGTAGAAGAGGACGAAGAAGAAGAAGAAGAATAAGAAGAAGAAGAAGAGAAGGAAAAAGAAGAAAAACAAGAAGAAGAAGAAGCAAAAGAAGAAGAAGAAGAAGAAGAAAAGGAAGACAAAGAAGAAGAAGGAGAAGAAAGAAATAGAAGAAGAAAGAAAAGAATAAAAAAGAAGAAGAAGGAAGATGGAAGTAGAAGAAGATTGAAGGAGAAGAAGAAGAAGAAGAAGAAGAAGAAGAAGAGAGAAGAAGAAGAAAAAGAAGAAGAAGAAGAACAAGAAGAAAAAAGTTAAGGAAGAAGAAGAAGAAGAAGAAGAAGAAAGTAGTAAAAGAAGAAGAAAGAAGAAGAAGAAAGAAGAAGAAGTCGAAGAAGAAGAAGTGAGAAGATAAAGGAAGAAGATAGAAGAAGAAAGAAAAAAGAAGTGGAAAGAGGAAGAAGAAAGGGGAAAGAAGAAGAAGAAAAAGAAGAAGAAGAAGAAAAAGAAGAAGAGCATGAAGAAGAAGAAAAAGAAGAAGAAGCTGAAGAAGAAGAAGAAGAAGAAGAAGAAAAAAAAGAAGAAGAAGAAGGAGAAGAAGAAGAAATAGAAAAAGAAGAGGAAGAAGAAGTAGAAGTGGAAGAAGAAGAAATTGAAGAAGAAGAAGAAGAAAAAGAGAAGAGGAGGAAGAAAAAGAAGAAGAAGAAGAAGAAGAAGAAGAAGAAGAAGATGATGATGATGAAGATTAAAGAATGAAAAAGAAGAGGAAAGAAGAAGAAAGATGAGGAAAGAAGTAGAAGAAATAAGAAGAAGGAAGACGAACAAGAAGAAAGAAGAAGAAGAAGAAAAATAAGAAGAGAAGAAGACGAAGAAGAAGAAAAAGAAGGAGAAGAACGAAGAAGAAGAAGAAACAAAAGAAATAAGGACAAAAAAGTATAAAATTGAAGAAAGAAGAAGAAGAAGAAGAAAGAAGGAGAAGAAGAAGAAAGTCAAAGAAGAAGAATAATAAGAAAGAAGAAGAAGATTAACAAGAATGAAGAAAGAAAAAAGTAGATGAGGGAAGAAAAATTAAGATAGAAGAAGATAGAGGAAATAAGAAGAAAAAGAATGAGAAGAAGAAGAATAGAAGAAGAAGAAGAAGAAGAAGAAATAGAAGAAGCTGAAGAAAAAAAAGAAGTGGAAGAATAAGAAGGAAAAGAAGATGAAGTGGTAGAAGAAGAAATAGAAGAAGAGAAGTAGATGAAGAAGAAGAGGAAGAAGAAAATGAAGAAGGAGAAAGAAGAAGATCAAGAAGAAGAAGAAGAAGAAAAAGATGAAGAAAAAAGAAGAAAAATGAAGAAGAAGAAATAAGAAGAAGAATGATGAAGAAGGAGAAAGAAGAAGAAAAGGAAGAAGAGAAGAAGAGGAAGAAGAAGAAAACGAGGAAGATAAGAAGAGGAAGTAGAAGAAAGAAAGGAGAAAAAAGAATAAGAAGAAGAAAGGACAAGAATAAGATTAAAGAAGAAAGAAGAAGAAAGAAAAAGAAGAAGAAAGAAGAAGAAAGATGATGAAGAAGAAAAATAAAATTAAAGAAGAAGAAGTAGAAGAAAGAAAAAGACGAAGAAGAAAAAGAGAATAGAAGAAGCGAATGGAAAAGGAAAAAGGATTAGAGAAGAAAGAATAAGAAGAAGAAAGAAGAGGAATAAAGATGAACAAGATAATTGAAGGAAGAAGAAGACGAAAAAGGAATGTGAAGAAGAACAATAAAATTAAGGAGTAGAAGAAAGAAGAAGAATAAAGAAAAAGAAGAAGAAAGAAGAAGAAGAAAGTTGAAGAAGAAGAAGAAGAAGACAGAAGAGAAAGAAGAAAAAGAAGAAGGCAAAAGAAGAAGAAGAAGAAGATGATGATGAAGAAGATGAAGATGATGAATAAAAAAATTACGAAGAAGAAGAAAGATGAAGAAAGAAGAAGAAGAGAAGAGAAGTAGAAAGAAGAAGAAGAAGATGAAGAAGTAGAAAGAACCAGAAAAAGAAAGAAGAAGAAAAGCAAAGAAGAAGAAAGAAGAAAAAGAAGAAGAAGATGAAGAAGAAGAAGGAGAAGGAGAAGAAGAAGAAGAAGAGAAACAAGAAAAAAAAGAAGAAGGAGAAGAAGAAGGAGAAGGAAGAAGAAGAAGAAGAAAGAAGAAAAAAAAAGAAGAAAAAGTAAGACGGAAGAAGAAGAAGAAGAAGAAGAAGAAGAAGAAGAAGAACAAGAAAGAAGTAGAAGAAGAAGAAGAAGAAGAAGAAGAAGAAGAAGAAGAAAGAAGAAGAAGAAGAAGATGAGGAGGAAGAAGAAGAAGAAGATGGAGAAGAAAAAGAAGAAGAAAAGAAGGAGAAGAAAAAGAAGAAGAAGAAAGAAGAAGAAAATTAAGAAGAAGAAGAAGAAGAAAGAAGATAAAGGAAGAAGAAAGAAGAACAACAAAGAATAAGAGAAAAAAAAAACTAGAAGAAGAAGAAGGAAAAGAAGAAGGAGAAGAATAAGAACAAGAAGAAGAAGAAGAAGAAGAAGAAGTACAACATGAAGAAGAAAAGAAGAACTAGAAGAAGAAGAAGAATTAAAAGAAGAAGAAAAAAAATAACATGAAGAATAAAAAAGAATAAAAAAGAAGACAAAAGAAAGGACAAAAAACAAGTAGAAGAAAGAGGAAAGAAGTGGAAGAAGAATAATAATAACAAGAAGAAGAAGAAGTAGAAGAAGAAGAACAAGAAGAAGTAGTAGAAGAAGAAGAACAAGAAAAAGAAGGAGAAAAAGATGACAAGGAAGAAGAAGAAGTAGATGAAGAAGAAGAAGAAGGAGAACAAACAGAAGAAGAAGAAGAAGAAGAAGAAAAGAAGAAGAAGAAGAAGAAGAAGAAGAAGAAGAAGAAGAAGAAGAAAGAAGAAGAAGAAGAAGAAAAAGAAAAAAGATGAAGAAGAAGAAGAAAAAGAAGAAGAAGAAAAGAAGAAGAAGAAGAGAAAGTACAAGAAGTTGATGAAGAAGATGAAGAAGAAGAGAAGAAGAACTAGAAGAAGTAGATAGAAGAAGAAGAAGAAGATGAAGTAGAAGAAAGAAGAACAAGGAGTAGAAGAAGAAGAAAGAAGGAAAAGAAGAAGAAGAATAAGAAGAAGAAGAACGAAAAAGAAGAAGTAGAAGAACAGGAAAAAGAAGTAGAACAAGAAGAAGAAGAAGAAGAGAGGAAGACGATAGAAGAAGAACCAAAAGAAGAAAGAAAGAAGAAAGAAGAAGTTGAAAGAAGAAAGAAGGAGAAAGAAGATGAAGAAAGAGGAAAGAAAATGAAGAATAAGAAGCAGAAGAAGAAGAAGCAGAAGAAGAAAAGAAAGAAGAAGAAGAAGAAGAAGAAGAAGAGGAAGATGAAGAAGAAGGAGAAAGAAGAAGAAGATGATGAACTTAAGGAAGAAGGAGAAGAAGAAGAAGAAGTGGAAAAAAGGAAGGAGAAGAAGTAGTAGAAGAGATCAATGAAGAAAAAGAGAACAAAAACAAAAAGAAGGAGAAGAGGAAGAAGAAAGAAGAAGAAGAAGACAAGTTGGCAAAGAGAAATAGAAGAAGAAGAAGATGATGATGAAGAAGAAAGAAGAAGAAGTGGAAAGAAGAAGAAAGAAGAAGAAGAAGAAGAAGAAGAAGAAAGAAGAAGAAGATGAAAGAAGAAGAAAACAGAAGAAGAATGAAAAAAAGAGGAGAGAAGAAAAAAAGAAGAAAAAGAAAGAAGAAGAAGAAGTTTAAAAAGGAAGAAAGAAGAACAAAGAAAAAAAGAAGGAAGAAGGAAAAAGAAGATTAAGAAAGAAGGATCAAAAGATGAAGAAGAAAGAAGAAGAAGAAGAAGAACAAGAAGAATGAAATAGAAGAAAGAATTAGAAGAAGAAGAAGAAGAAGTAGAAGAAGAAGAGGAAGGAGAAGATAAGAGGAAGAAAGAAGAAGAAGAAGAAGAAGAAGAAGAAGAACAAGTAGAAGAAGAAAGACGAAGAAGATAGAAGAGAAACAAGAAAAAGAAGAGGAAAGAAGAAAGAATAACAAAGAATAACTAGAAAGAGGAAAGAAGAAGAAGAAGAAGAAGATGATGAAGAAACAGAAGAAGTAGAAGAAGAAGAGGAAGAAGAAAAAAGAGAAAAGGAAGAGGAAGAAGAAGAAATAAAAGTAGTAGAAGAAAAAGAAGATGATGATGACGAAGAAGAACAAGAAAGAAAAATAGGAAACGCGTAGCAGAAGAGAGGAGACGGAGAAGAAGAAGAAGAAGAGAAAAAGAAGAGAAGAAGTGGAAGAAGAAAAAAGGAAGGAAAAGATGAGGAAGAAAGAGGAGTAAAAAAGATGAAGAAGAAGAAAGAAGGAAGAAGAAATAGAAGAAGAAAGAAGGAGAAGAAGAACAAGAAGATGAAAGAAGAAGAAGAAGAAGAAGATGAAAGTTGAAGAAGAAGAAGAAGAAAGAAGAAGAAGAAGAAGAAGAAGAAGAAAGAAGATGAAAAAAGAAAGAAGAAACAATATGAAAGAAACAGAAGAAAGTAGAAAAAAGAAAAAGAAGAAAAAGAAGAAGAAGAAGAAGAAGAAGAAGATGAAGAAAAAGAAAAAGAAGAAAAAGAAATAAAAAAAGAAGAAGAAAAAGAATTAAAAAAATAAGAAAGAGAAGAAGAAGAAGAAGAATGAAAGAGAAAGAAAAAGAAGAAGAAGATGAAAAAGAAGAAACAAGAAGAAGAAGAATGAATAAGTGAAAAGTGGAAGAAGAAAAAAGAAGAAGATGAAAGACGAAGAAGATGAACGAAGAAGAAGAAGAAGAAGAAGAAGATGGAAAGCAAAGGAAGAAAGAATAAGAATAAGAAGAAGAAGAAGAAGAAATGGAAGAAGTGGGAGAAGAAAACGAAGAGGAAGAAGAAGAAATAAAAGAAGAAGAAGAACAACAAGAAGAAAATGAGGATGAAGCGCAAGAAGAAGAAGAAGAAGAAGAAAGAAGAAGAAGAAGAAGAAGATGATGATGATAATGATGAAAAAAGAAGGAAAAAGAAGAAGAAAGTAGAGGAAATAAGGAGAAAGGAGAAGAAGAAAAAAGAAAAAGAAGAAAGAAAAAGAGGAAAGAAGAAGTAGAAGAAAGAAGAAGAATGTCGAAGAAGAAGAAAAAAGAAAAAGAAGAAAGAAGAAGAGGAAAGAAGAAGAAGAAGAAGAGAGAAGAAGAATGACGCAGAAGAAGATAGAAGAAAAGGAAGAAGAAGAAGAAAAAGAAAATGAAAAGGAGAGGAAGAAGAATAAAAAGAAGGAGAGGAAGAAGAATAAAAAGAAGAAAGAAGATGAATAAAGATGAAGAAGAAAGATGAACAAATAAGATGGAGAAAGACAAAGAAGAAGAAAGAAAAAAAGAAGAAAAAAGATGAAAGAGAAAGAAGAAAGCAGAAGAAGAAAAACGAAGAAGAACAAGAAGAAGAAGAGCAAAAAGAAGAAACAGAAGAAGAAGAAGATGAAGTAGAAGAACAGCAAGAAGAAAAAGAAGCACATGAGGAAGAAGAAGAAGAAGAAGTGGAAGAAAAAATAGAAGATGATGAAGAAAAAGAAAAAGAAGAAATAGAAGAGGAAGAAAAAGAAGAAGAAGAAAAAGAAGAAAGAGAAGAAGAACAAGAACAAGAACAATAACAACAAGAAGTACTACAGGATGAAGAAGAAGAATTAAAAGAAGAAGAAAAAGAAGAACATGAAGAAGAAGAAGAACAAGAATAAGAAAAAGTAGAAGAAAAAGAAGAAGAAGAAGAAGAAGAAGAAGAAAAAGAAGAAGAATGAAGATGAAAGAAGAAGAAGTAGAGGAAAGAAGAAAAAGATAACAGACGAAAAAGACGAAAGAAGAAGAAGCAGAAAGAAAAAGAAGAAAGACAAAGAGGAAGAAATATGAAAAAGAACGAGAAGAAGAAGAAGAGGAAGTAGAAAACGAAGTAGAAGAAGAGGAAGTAGAAGAAGAAAAAAATAGAAGAAGAAGAAGAAGAAGGTGAAGATGGAGAAGAAAGAAGAAGAAGAAGAAGAAGAACTAGAATAAAGAAGAAGAAAGAAGAATAAAAAAGAAGAAAGAAGAAGAAAAAAGAGGAAAGACGAAGAACAAGAAGAACAAAAAGAAGAAGAATAACAAGAAAAAGAAGTAGTAGTAAATGAAGAAGAATAATAACAAGAAGAAGTAGTAGTAGAAGAAGAAGAAGAAGAAAAAGAAGGAGAAAAAGATGACGAGGAAGAAGAAGAAGAAGTAGGTGACGAAGAAGTAGAAGAAGGAGAACAAAAAGAAAAAGAAGAAGAAGAAGAAGAAGAAGAAGAAAAAGAAGAAGAAGAAGAAGAAGAAGAAGAAGATGAAAAAGAAGAAGAAGAAGAAGAAGAAAAAGAAAGGGAAGAAGAAGAAAAAAAAGAAGAAGAGGAAGTACAAGAAGTAGATGAAGAAGATGAAGAAGAAGAGAAGAAGAACAAGAAATTGATATAAGAAGAAGATTATGAAGCGTAGAAGAAAGAAGAACAAGGAGTAGAAGAAGAAGAAGAAATAAGAAGAAGAAGAAGAAGAAGAAGAAGAAGAAGAATAAGAAGAAGAATGAAGAAGAAGAAGAAGAAGAAGAACAGGAAAAAGAAGAAGTAGAAGAAGAAGAAGAAGAAGAGGAAGATGATAGAAGAAGAAGAAGCAGAAAGAAGAATAAGAAAGAAGAAATAAGAAAAAAGAAGATGAATAATAAAGAGAAAAGAGAAGAAGATGATGAAGATAAAGAAGAAGGAGAAGAAGAAGAAGAAGAAGAAGAAGAAAAAATAGGAGAAGAAGAAGAAGAAGTAGATGAAGAAATCGATGAAGAAAAAGAAGAACATCAACAAAAAGAAGGAGAAGAAGAAGAATAAAGAAGAAGAAGGAGAACTTGGTTGCGAAGAGAAGTAGAAGAAGAAGAAGAAGATCATGAAGAAGAAAGAAGAAGAAGAGGAAACAAGAAGAAAGAAGAAGAAAGAAGAAGAAGAACAACAAGTTGGCAAAAGTGAAGTAGAAGAAGAAGAAGATGATAATGAAGAAGAAAGAAGAAGAAGAGGAAAGAACAAGAAAGAAGAAGAAAGAAGAAGAAGAAGAAAGAACAAAAAAATAGAAGAAGAAGATTGAAAAAAAGGAGAGAAGAAAAAAAGAAGAAAAAGAAAGAAGAAGAAGTCGAAAGAAGAAGAACAAAGAAGAAAAAAAAGAAGGAAGAAGAAAATAGAAGAAGAAGAAGAAGGAAGAAGAAGAAAAAGAAGAAGAAAGAAGAAGAGCAAGACGAAGAAGATGAAGAAGAAGAAGAAGAAGAAGAAGAAGAAGTAGAAGAGGAAGAAGAAGAAGAAGAGGAAGACGAAGATGAAGAGGAAGAAGAAGAAGAAGAAAAAGAAGAGGAAAAAGAACAAGAAAAAAGAAGAAGAAAGAAGAAGAAAGAAGAAGATGAATGAAAAAGTTGAAGAAAGAAGAAGAAGAAGAAGAACAAGAAGACGAAGAAGAAGATGAAGAAAACGAAAAAGAAGAAAAATAGGGAAAATAAGAAGAAGAAGAAGAAGAAGAAAAAGAAAAAGAAGGAGAAGAGGAAGAAGAAAAAGAATAAGAAGAAAAAGAAGAAGAAGAAGAAGAAAAGAAAATAGTCAGAAGAAAAAAGAAGAAGTAAAAGAAGAAGGAGAAGAAGAAAATGAAGAAGATAGAAGAGGAAAAAAGATGAAGAAAGAAGAAGAAGATGCAAGAAGATGTGGAAAGAAGAAGAAGATGAAAAAAGATGAGGAAAGAAGAAGAAGAAGAAAGAAGAAGAAGAAAGACGAAGAAGAAGAAGAAGAAGAAGAGGTAGAATAACAAGGAGAAGAAGAATAAGAAGAAGATTAAGAAGAAGAAGATGGAGAAGAAAACATAAAAAGAAGAAGAAGATGGAGAAGAAAATAGAAAAGAAGAAGAAGAAAAAGAAGAAGAAGAAGAAAAAAAAGAATAAAGAAGGCGAACGAAGATGGAAAAAGAGAGAAAAAAGAAGAAAAAAGTAAGAACAAGAATACAAAAGAAAGAAGAAGGAAGAAGAAGAATAAAGCAAAAAGAAGAATAATGGGAAGAAGAAGAAGAAAAAGAAGTAGAACAGGGTGAAAAAGAGGAAGAAGCAGAAGAAGAAGAAGACGATGAAGAAGAAGAAGAAGAATTAGCTAATGAAGAAGATGAAGAGGAACAAGAACAAGAAAAAGAAGGAGAATTAGAAAAAGCAGAAGAAGAAAAAGACGTAGAAGAAGAAGAAGACGAAGAAGAAGACGAAGAAGAAGAAGAAGAAGATGAAGAGGAAGGGGAAGAGGAGGAAGAAGAAGAGTAAGAAATAGAAGAAGAAGAAGAAGAAGAAGGTGATGATGATAATGAACAGGAAAGATGAAGAAAGAAGAAGAAGAAGAAAAAACAAGAAGGAAGAAAGAAGAGGAAAGACAAAGAAGAAAATAGAAGAAGAAGAAGAAAGAAGAAGAAAGACCAAAGGAGAAAAATGTGAAAAAGAAGGAGAAGAAGAAAGAAAAAGAAGAAGAAAGAAGAAGAAGAAAGAAGAAGAAAGAAGAAGGATAAGAAGAAGAAGAAGTAGAAGAAGAAGAAGAAGAAGAAGAATAGGAAGAAGAAGAAGAAATAGAAGAAGAGAAGGAAGAAGAAAGAAGAAGAAGAAAAAGAAGAAGAAAAGGAAGAAGAACAAGAAAAAAGATGAAGAAAGGCGAAGAAGAAAAAAGAAAAAGAAAGAAGAAAAAGAAAACAGAAAAAATAAGAAGAAGAAGAAAGAAGGTAAAAGAAGAAGAAAGAAGAGGAAGAAGAAGAAGAAACATGAAGAAGAAGATGATAAAAAAAGAATGAAAAAGAAGCAGAAGAAGAAAGACGAAGACAAAGAAGAAGAGAGAAGTAGAAGAAGAAGAAGATAAAGAAGAATAAAAAAGAAAAAGATGAAAGAAAAATGATGAAGAAGAAGAGGATGAAGAAGAAAGTTGAAGAAGAAGAAGAAAGAAGAAGAAGAAGGGGAAGAAGAATAAAAATGAAGAACTAAAAGAAGAAGAAGAAGAAGAAGAAGAAGAAGAAGAGCAAGAAGAAGAAGGATGAAGAAGAAGAAAAAAGAAAGAAGAATAAGAATGACGTAGAAGAAGATGAGGAAGAAGAAGAAGAAGAAGAAAGACAATGAAGAAGAATGAAGAAGAAGAAAGAAGAAAAAAAACAAAAGAAGAATAAGCAGAAGAATAAAGAAGCGAAAGAAGAAGAAGAAGAGGATCAAGTAGAAAAAGACGATGAGAAAGAAAGAAAGAAAGAAGAAGAAGAAAGTAGAGGAAGAAGGACGAAGAAGCGGTAGAAAGAGGAAGAAAGAAGGAGAAGAAGAAGAATGAATAATACGAAACAAGAAGAAGAAAGAAGTAGTAGAAAGAAGAAGAACCAGAAGAAGAAGAAGAAGTAGAAGAAGAAGAAGAAGAAGAAGGAGAAGAAGAAGAAGAAGAAAAAAGAAAAAAAAAGAAAGATGAAGAAGAAGAGGATGGAGAAGAAAGTTGAAGAAGAAGTAGAAGAATAAAAAAGAAGATGGAATAGGAAGAAAGAGAAGAAGAACATGAAAGAAGAAGAGAAGAAAAAGAAGAAGATGAAGAAGAAAAGCAAGAAGGAGAAGAACAAAGAAGAAGAAGAAGAACAAGAAGAAGAAGATCAAGAAGAAGAAGAAAGAAGAAGAAAAATGAAGAAGAAGAAAAATAAAGAAGAAGTAGAAGATGAAGAAAGAAGAAGAGGAAGAAGAAGAGGAAGAAGGAGGAGGAGAAGAAGAAGTAGAAGAAGAAGAAGAAAAAGAAAGAAGTTGAAGAAGAATAAAGAAAAAGAAGAAGAATGTTGAAGAAGAAGAAGAAGAAGATGAAAAAGAAGAAGAAGAAAGACGAAGAAGAAGAACGAAGAAGAAGAAAGAAAGAGAAGAAGAAAGAAGAAGATAAAGAAAGAAGAAGATGAAGAAATAGAAGAACAAGGAAGAGCAAGAACAAGAAGAAGCAGAAGATAAAGAGGAGGAAGAAGATGAAGAATAGTAAGAGAGAAGAAGAAGACAGAAGAAGAAGAAAGAAGTAGAAGAAGAAAGAAAAAGAAAGGAGAACAAGAAGAAGAAAAAAGATGAAGAAGAAGAAGTGAAAGAAGGAAAAAGAAGAAGAAGAAAAAAGAAGAAGAAGAAGAAAGAAGAAGAAGATGTAGAAAAAGAAGGAAGAAGAAAAAGAACAAAGAAGGAGAAGAAGAAGAATGAAGAATAAGAAAGTAGAAGAAGAAGATGGAAGAAGAAAGAAGTAGTTGAAAGAATAGAACAAGAATAAGAAGAAGAAAGAAGAAGAAGGAGAAGGAGAAGAAGAAGAAGAAGAAGAATAAGAAAGAAGAAGAAGAAGAAGAAGAAGAAGAAGAAGAGGAAAATGTCAAAGAATAAAGATGAAGAAGAAGAAGAAGAAGAAGAAGAAGAAGAAGAAGAAAAGGAAGAAAGTGGAAGAAGAAGAAGTAGAAGAAGAAAGAAGTAGAAGAAGAAAGAAGAAGAGGAAAGAAGAAGAAGGAGAAAGAAGAAAGAAGAAGAATAAACAAGAAGAAGAAGAAGGAGAAGGAAAAGAAGAAGAAGAAAGAAGAAAAAAATGAAGAAGAAGAAGAAGAAGAAAGAAGAAGAAGAAGATGAAGAAGAATAAGAAAAAGAAGGAGATGAAAAAAGAAGAAGAGGAATAAGAAGAGGAAGAAGAAGAGGAAGAAGAAGAAAAGGAAAGAAGAAGATGAGATAGAAGAAGATGAAAGGAGAAGAGGAAGAAAGAAGAAGAAAGAAAGAAAAGAAAGAAGAAAAAAGAAGGGGAAGAAGAAAGAAGAAAGTGGAAGAAGATGAAAAGGAAGAAGGAAGAAGAAGCAGAAAGAAGAAGTAAGATGAAGAGGTAGAAAGAAGAAGAAGAAGACGAAGGAAGAAGCAGAAGAATGACGAAGACGAATGAAGAAGAAGAAAGAAGAAGAAAGAAGAAAAAGAAGAATGAAAAAGAAGAAAAAGATAAAAAAAAAGAAGAAAGAAAAAGAAGAAGAAAGAAGAAGATGAACAAAGAAGAAGAAAGAAGAAAAAGAAAGAAGAATCATGAAGAAGAAAGAAGCAGAAGAAGAAGAAGAAGAAGAAGAAGAAGAAGAGGAAGAAGTAAAAGAAGAAGTAGAAAAGAGACGAGGAAGAAGAACGAAGAAGAAGAGGGAAGAAGAAGAGGGAAGAAGAAGAAGAAGTAAGATGAGGAAGAAGAAAGAAAATGAAGAAGAAGAAGAAAGAAAGAAGAAGAAAAAAGAAGAAGAAGACGAATGAAGAAAGTTGAAGAAACAAGAAGAAGACGAAGTAGAAGAAAAAAGAAGAAGAAGAAAGAAGAAGAATAAAGAAGAAGAAAGAAGAGGAAGATGAAGAAGAAGACGAAGAAGAAGAAGAAGAAGAAGAAGAAGAAGAAGAAGACGACTACAGAAGAAAGATGAAGAAACAAGAAGAAGAAGAAGTAAAAGACAAAAGAAGAAGAAGAAAGTAGAAGAAAGAAGAGGAGGAAGAAGAAGAAAAAGAAGAAGTACAAAGAAGAAGAACTAGAAGAAGAAAAAGAAGAAGAAGAAGATGATGAAGAAGAAGAAGAAGAAAAGAAGAAGAAGAACAAGTAGAAGAAACAAAAAGAATGAAGAACTGAAAGAAGAAAAAAGACGAAAAAGAAGAATGAGAAGAAGAAGAAGAAGAAGAAGAAGAGGAACAAGAAGAAGAAGAATGAAGAAGAAGAAAAAGGCAGAAGAAGAAGAAAAAGAATAGAAGAAAAAGAGGAAAAAAGAAGAAGAAGAAAGAAGAAGAAGAAAGAAGTATTAGAAGAAAGAAGAAGAAAGAAGAAGAAGAATAAAGAAGATGAAGAAGAAGAAGAAGAGAAAGATAAAGAAAGAAGAAGAAGAAGAATTAGAAGAAGAAGATGAAGAAGAAGAACCAGAAGAAAGACGAAGAAGAAGAAAGAAGATGAAGAAAGGTAAAGAAAAAGAAAGTAGAATAAGAAAAAGAAAGAAGAGAAAGAAGAACTAGAAGAATAAAGAGGAAGAAGAAGAAGAAGAAGAAAGAAAAAGATGAAGGAAGAAAAAGAAGAAAAAGAAAGAAGAAGAAGAAGAACCAGTAGAACAAAGGGGAAGAAGAAGGCGAAGAAGAAGAAGAAGAAGAAGAAGAAAAAGAAGAGGAAGAAGAAGAAGAAAAAGAAGAAAGACAAGGAAGAAGAAATATGAAAAAGAACGAGAAGAATAAGTAGAAAACGAAGTAGAGAAGAGGAAGTGGAAGAAGAAAAAAATAGAAGAAGAAGAAGTGAAGATGAAGAAGAAAGAAAGAAGAAGAAGAAGAAGAAGTAGAATAAAGAAGAAGAAGAAACAAGAATAAAAAAGAAAAAAAAAGAAAGGAGAAGAAAGAAGAAGAAAAAAGAGGAATGAAGAAGAAGAAGAAGAAGAGTAATAAGAAGAAGAAGTAATAGAAGAAGAAGAAGAATAATAACAAGAAGAAGTAGTAGTAGTAGAAGAAGAAAAAGAAAAAGAAGGAGAAAAAGATGATGAGGACGAAGAAGAAGAAGTAGGTGAAGAAGAAGAAGAAGGAGAACAAACAGAAAAAGCAGAAGAAGAAGAAGAAGAAGAAGAAGAAGAAGAAGAAGAAAAGAAGAAGAAGAAGAAGAAGAAGAAGAAGAAAAAGAAGAAGAAGAAGAAGAAAAAGAAAAGGAAGAAGAAGGAAAAAAAAGAAGAAGAAGAGGAAGTACAAGAAGTAGATGAAGAAGATGAAGAAGAAGAGAAGAAGAACTAGAAGAAGTAGATAGAAGAAGAAGAAGATGAAGAAGTTGAAGAAAGAAGAACAAGAAGGAGTAGAAGAAGAAGAAGAAGAAGAAGAAAGAAGAAGAAGAAGAAGAAGAAGAAGAGGAAGAAGAAGAATAAGAAGAAGAATGAAGAAGAAGAAGAAGAAGAAGAAGAAGAAGAAGAACAGGAAAAAGAAAAAGTCAAAGAAGAAGAAGAAGAAGAAGAGGAAGATGATAGAAGAAGAAGAAGCAGCAAAAGAAGAAAGGAAGAAGAATAAGAAAGAAGAAATAAGAAGAAAGAAGAAGTTGAAAGAAGAAAGAGGAAAGAAGAAGAAGAAAGAGGAAAGAAAATGAAGAAGAAAAAGCATAAGAAGAAGAGGAAGAAGAAGAAAAGAAAGAAGAAGATGAAGAAGAAGGAGAAGAAGAAGAAGGAGAAAAAAGAAGAAGATAATAAAGATAAAGAAGGAAAAGAAGAAGAAGAAGAAGGAGAAGAACAAGAAAAAAAGGAAGGAGAAGAAGAAGAAGAAGTAGAAGAAGAAATCGATGAAGAAAAAGAAGAACATGAACAAAAAGAAGAAGGAGAAGAAGAAGAATAAATTAGAAGAAGAAAAAAAAGTTGGCAAAGAGTAGTAGAAGAAGAAGAAGAAGATCATCAAGAAGGAAAAAGAAGAAGAGAAAACAAGAAGAAAAAAGAAGAAAGAAGAAGAAGAAGAACAAGTTGGCAAAGAGAAGTAGAAGAAGAAGAAGAGGAAAGAAGAAGAAAGAAGAAGAAAGAAGAAGAAGAAGAAAGAAGAAGAAGATGAAAGAAGAAGAAAACAGGAGAAGAAGAATGAAAAAAAGAGGAGAGAAGAAAAAGAAAGTAGAAGAAGAAAGAAGAAGAACAAAGAAGAAGAAAAAGAAGGAAGAAGGAAAAAGAAGATAAAGAAAGAAGGATCGAAAGATGAAGAACAAATAAGAAGAAGAAGAAGAAGAACAAAGTTGAAGAAAAAGAAGAAGGAAGCATAAGAAGAACAAGAAGAAAGAAATAGAAGAATTAGAAGAAGAAGAAGAAGAAGAAGAAGAAGAAGAAGAAGAAGTGGAAGGAGAACAAAAGAAGAAGAAAGAAGAAGATGAAAAAGAAGAACAAGTAGATGAAGAAAGACAAAGAAGAAAAAAGAGAAAGAAGAAAAAAAGAGGAAAGAAGAAAGAATAACAAAGAACAAGTAGAAAGAGGAAAGAAGAAGAAGAAGAAGAAGAAGAAGTAGAAGAAGAAGAGGAAGAAGAAATAGGAGAAGAGGAAGAGGAAGAAGAAGAAATAAAAGTAATAGTAGAAGAAGAAGAAGAAGATGACAAAGAAGAACAAGAAAGAATAATAGGAAAGGCAAAGAAGAAGAAAGGAGAAGGAGAAGAAGAAGAAAGGAGAAGGAGAAGAAGAAGAAAAAAAAGAAGAGAAGAAGAGGAAGAAGAAAAAAAGGAAGGAAAAGAAGAGGAAGAAATAGGAGGAATAAAGATGAAGACGAAGAAAGAAGAAAGAAGAAGAAGAAGAAGAAGAAGAAAGAAGGAGAAGAACCAGTAGATGAAAGAAGAGGAAGATGAAAGTTGAAGGAGAAGAAGAAGAAGAAAGAAGATGAAGAAGAAGAAGAAAGAAGAATGAAAAAGTAAGAAGAAGAAGGAAGAAACAATAAGAAAGAAACAGAAGAAAGTGTAAAAAAGAAAAAGGAGAAGAAGAAGAAGAAGAAGAAGAAGAAGAATAAAAAGGAGAAAAAGAAATAAAAAAAAGAAGAAGAAGAAAAAGAATTGAAAAAATAAGAAGGAGATGAAGATGAAGAGGAAAAAGAAGAAATAGCACAAGAAGAAGAAGAAGAAGAAGAGAAAGAAGGTGAAGAAGAAGATGAAGAAGAAGAAAGAAGAAGGTAGAAGAAGAAGAAGAAGAATGAAGAAGAAAGAAAAAGAAGAAACAAGATGAAGAAGAATGAATAAGTGGAAAGTGGAAGAAGAAAGACGAAAAAGATGAACAAAGAAGAAGAAGAAGAAGAGGAAGAAGAAGACGAAGAAGAAGAACGAAAGAAAAAGAAGAAAGAAGAAAGAAGAAAGAATAAGAAAGAAGAATAAAAGTCAAAGAAGAATTAGATGAAGAAGAAGAAGAAGGAGAAGAAGAAATGGAAGAAGTGGGAGAAGAAAACGAAGAGGAAGAAGAAAAAATAAAAGAAGAAGAAGAACAACAAGAAGAAAATGAGGATGAAGTAGATGAAGAACAAGAAGAAGAAGAAAGAAGAAGAAGAAGAAGAAGATGATGACAATGAAGAAAAAAGAAGGAAAAAGGAGAAAGAAGAGGAATAAGAAGAAGAAAGGCGAAGAAGAAGAAAAAAGATAAAGAAGAAAGAAAAAGAGGAAAGAAGAAGAAGAAGAAAGAAGAAGAATGACGAAGAAGAAGAAAGAAGAAAAAGAAGAAAGAAGAAGAGGAAAGAAGACGAAGAAGATAGAAGAAGAATGACGCAGAAGAAGATACGAGAAAAGGAAGAAGAAGAAGAAGAAAAGGAAAATGAGGAGAGGAAGAAGAATAAAAAAGAACAAGAAGAAAGAAAAAGAAGAAGAAAGAAGATGAATAAAGATGAAGAAGAAAGAAGAATGAAGAAGAAAGACTAACAAATAAGAAGAAGAAAGACAAAGAAGAAGAAGAAGAAGAAGAAGAAGAAGTAGAAGAACTGCAAGAAGAAAAAGAAGAACAAGAAGAAAAAGAAGAAAAAGTGGAAGAAGAAGAAGATGATGATGAAGAATAAAAAAGAAGAAGAAGAACAAGAAGAAGAAGAAAAAGAAGAAGAAAAAGAAGAAAGAGAAGAAGAAGAAGAATAAGAACAACAACAACAAGTACTGTAGGATGAAGAAGAAGAAGAAGAAGGAGAACATGAAGAAGCAGAAAAACTAGAAGAAGAAGAAAAATTAAAAGAAGAAGAAAAAGAAGAAGAAGAAGAAGAAGAAAGAAGAAGAAGAAGATAAAGAAGAATAAGAAAAAGAAGGAGATGAAAAAAGAAAAAGAAGAGGAATAAGAAGAGGAAGAAGAAGACGAAAAAGAAGAAAAGGAAAGAAGAAGATGAAGATAGAAGAAGATGAAAGGAGAAGAGGAAGAAAGAAGAAGAAAGAAAGAAAAGAAAGAAGAAAAAAGAAAGGGTAGAAGAAAGAAGAAAGTGGAAGAAGAAGAAAAAGAAGAAGGAAGAAGAAGCAGAAAGAAGAAGAAGAAAGATGAAGAGGTAGAAAGAAGAAGAAGAAGAAGAAGACGAAGGAAGAAGCAGAAGAATGATGAAGAAGAATGATGAAGAAGAATGAAGAAGAAGAAAGAAGAAAGAAGAAGAAAGAAGAAAAAGAAAGAAGAAACATGAAGAAGAAAGAAGCAGAAGAAGAAGAAGAAGAAGAAGAGGAAGAAGAGAAAGAAGAAGAAGAACAAGAAGAAGAAGAAGAGGGAAGAAGAAGAAGAAAGAAGAGGAAGAAGAAAGAAAATGAAGAAGAAGAAGAAAGAAAGAAGAAGAAAAAAGAACAAGACGAAAGAAGAAAGTTGAAGAAACAAGAAGAAGAGGAAGTAGAAGAAAAAAGAAGAAGAAGAAAGAAGAAGAATAAAGATGAAGAAAGAAGAGGAAGATGAAGAAGAAGACGAAGAAGACGAAGAAGAAGAAGAAGAAGAAGAAAAAGAAGAAGAAGATGACGAAAGAAGAAAGATGAAGAAACAAGAAGAAGTAAAAGACAAAAGAAGAAGAAGAAAGAAGAAGAAGAAAGAAGAAGAAAGAAGAGGAGGAAGAAGAAGAAAAAGAAGAAGTACAAAGAAGAAGAACTAGAAGAAGAAAAAAAAGAAGAAGAAGATGATGAAGAAGAAGAAGATGATGAAGAAGAAGAAGAAAAAAAAAAAGAAGAAGAAGAAGTAGTAGTAGTAGTAGAACAAGAAGAACAAAAAGAATGAAGAACTGAAAGAAGGAAAAAGAAGAAGAAGAAAAATGAAGAAGAAGAAGAAGAAGAAGAGGAACAAGAAGAAGAAGAACGAAGAAGAAGAACAAGAGAAGAAAAAGAAAAAGAATAGAAGAAAAAGAGGAAAAAAGAAGAAGAAAGAAGAAGGAAGAAGTATAAGAAGAAAGAACAAGAAAGAAGAAGAAAGAAGAAGAAAGAAGAAGAAAAATAAAGAAGATGATGATGAAGAAGAAGAGAAAGATCAAGAAAGAAGAAGAAGAAGAAAGAAGAAGAAGAAGAAAGAAGAAGAAGAAGAAGTAGAAGAAGAAGATGAAGAAGAAGAACCAGAAGAAAGACGAAGAAGAAGAAAGAAGATGAAGAAAGGTAAAGAAAAAGAAAGAAGAATACAAAAAAAAAGAAGAACAAGAAGAATAAGAAGAATAAAGAGGAAGAAGAAGAAGAAGAAGAAGAAGAAAGAAAAAGATGAAGGAAGAAAAAGAAGAAAAAGAAAGAAGAAGAAGAAGAACCAGTAGAACAAAGAGGAAGAAGAAGGCGAAGAAGAAGTAGAAGAAGAAGAAGAAGAAGAAAAAGAAGAGGAAGAAGAAGAAGAAGAAAAAGAAGAAAGACAAAGAAGAAGAAATATGAAAAAGAACGAGAAGAAGTAGAAAACGAAGTAGAGAAGAGGAAGTGGAAGAAGAAAAAAATAGAAGAAGAAGGTAAAGATGGAGAAGAAAGAAAGAAGAAGAAGAAGAAGAAATAGAATAAAAAGAAGAAGAAAGAAGAATAAAAAAGAAGAAAGAAGAAAGGTGAAGAAAGAAGAAGAAAAAAGAGGAAAGAAGATGAAGAAGAACAAGAAGAAGAATAATAATAAGAAGAAGAAGTAATAGAAGAAGAAGAAGAATAATAATAAGAAGAAGTAGTAGTAGAAGAAGAAGAAGAAGAAAAAGAAGGAGAAAAATATGACGAAGAAGAAGAAGTAGTTGAAGAAGAAGAAGATGAAGGAGAATAAACAGAAAAAGAAGAAGAAGAAGAAGAAGTAGAAGAAGAAGAAAATGAAGAAGTAGAAGGAAGAAGAAGAAGAAAACGAAGAAGAAAGAAGAAGAAGATGAAGAAGAAGAAGAAAGCAGAAGAAGAAGAAGAAGAAGAAGAAGAAGAAAGAGGTAAAAGAAGAAGATGAAGAAAGAAGAAGAAGAAGAAGAAAGAAGAAGAAGAAAGAAGAAAGAAGAAGAATAAACAAGAAGAAAAAGAAGGAGAAGAAAAAGAAGAAGAATAAAGAGAAAGAAGAAAGAAGAAAGATGATAAAGAAGAAGCAGAAAGAAGAAGAAGAAGAAGATGAAGATGATGATGATGAAGATGAAAAAGGATAAAGAAGAAGAAGAAGAAGAGGAATAAAAAGAAGGAAAAGAAAGAAAGAAAGAAAGAAGAAGAAGAAGAAGAAGAATGAAGAAGAACAAAGGAGAAGAAGAAGGAAGTAGGGGAAAGAAGAAATAGAAAGAAGGAAAAAGAAGAGGAAGATGAAAGAAGGAAGAAGAAGAAAAAGAAGAGGAATGATGAAGAAGCAGAAAGAAGAAGAAGAAAGAAGAAGAGGAACAAAGAAAAAGAAGAAAGAAAAAGTAGAAAAAAGAAGAATAAAGAAGAAAGATGAAGACGAAAGAAGAAGAAGAAGAAGAAGAAAGAAGAAGAAGAATAATAATAATAATAAGAAGAAGAAAGAAGAAGCAGAAATAAGAAAAAGAAGAAGAAGAAGAAGAAGAATTAGAAGGAAAAGAAAAAGAAGAAGAAGAAAGAAGAAGAAAGGAGGAGAAGAAGAAAGAACAAGAAGAAGGAAGAAGAAATGCAAAGAAGTAGAAAGAAGAAAAAGAATAAGAATAAGTAGAAGAAAGAGATAGAAGAAGTAAAAGAAAGAAGAAGAAGAAAGAAGAAGAAGGAAGAAGAAGAAGAAGAAGAGGAAGAAGAAAGAAAAAGAAGAAGAAGAAGAAGAGGAAGAAGAAAGAAAAAGAAGAAGAAGAAGAAGTTGAAGAAGAAAGAAGAAGAAGAAGAAAAAAAGAAAGAAAAAGAAGAAGAAGAAGAATTTGAAGAAGAAAGAAGAAGAAGAATGAAGAAGTGGAAGAAGAAAAAAGAAGAAAACGAAGAAGAAGAAGAAGAAGAGGAAGAAGAAGGAAAAAGAAGAAAAAAGAAGAAAAAGAAGAGAGAAGAAGAAAGATGAGGAAGAAGAAAGATGAAGAAGGAAAAAGAAGAAGAAAGAAGAAGAAGAAGAAGGAAGAAGAAGAAAGAAGAAGAAGAAAGAAAAAGAAGGAAGAAGAAGAAGAAGACAAAAAAAGAAGGGAGGAGAAGAAAGAAGAAGAAAGAAGAAGTAGAAGAAAGTAGAAGGAAGAAGAAGAACCAAAAAAGAATTAGAAGAATAAGAAGAAGAAGAAGAAGGAGAAGAAGAAAGAAGAAGAAAAAAGAAAAAGAAAGAAGAACAAGAGGTTTGTAGAAGAAGAATGAAGAATAAAGAAAGCGAAGAAGAAGAAAATGGAAGAAGAAGAAGAAGAAGAAGAAAGATGAAGAAAAAAGAAGAAAAAGAAGAAACAAGAAAGTTGAAGAGGATAGAAGAAGAAGAATAAGAAGAAGAAAACAGAAGAAGAAGAAAGATGAAGGATAAGAAGAAGAACAAGAAGATAAAAAGAAGAAGTTTAAAGAAGAAGAGCTAGAAGAAGAAGAAGAAGAGGAAGAAGAAGAAGAAGAAGATGGAAGAAGAAGAAGAAGAAGAAGAAGAATGAAGAAGAAGACTAAAGAAGAAGAAGACGAAAAAATAAAAATAATAAGGAAGAAAAAAGAAGAAAGAAGAAGAAGAAGAAGAAGAATAAAGAACAAGAAGAAAAAGAGGAAAAAGAAGTAGTTGAAGAAGATGAGGAAGAAAAAAGAAGAAGAAGAAAGAAGAAGAAAGAAGTAGAAGAAGAAAGAAAAAGAAAAAAGAAGAAGCAGAAGAAAGAACAAGAAGAAGGAAGAAGACAAAGAAAGATGAAGAAGAAGGAAGAAGAAGAAGAAAGTAGACGAAGAAGAATGAAGAATAAGAAAGAAGTAGAGATGGAAGAAAGATGAAAGATGTAGTAGAAAGAAGAGGAACACGATCTAGAAGAAGAAAGAAGAAGAAGAAGATGAGGAAGAAGAAGAAGAAGAAGAAGAAGAATCAAGAAGAAAAAGAAGAAAGAAGAAGAAGAAGAAGAAGAAGAAGAGAAAGAAGAAAATGAATAAGAAGAAAGAAGAAAAACGAAGAAGAAATAGAAGAAAGAAGAAAGAAGTGGAAGAAGAAAGAAGAAGAAGGAAGAAGAAGAATAAAGTAGAAGAATAAGGAAGAAGAAGTAGAAAGAAGAAGAAGAAGAAGAGAAAGATGAAGAAGAAGAAGAAGAAGAAGAAGAAGAAGAGGAAGAAAGATGAAGAAATAGAAGAAGAGGAAGAAGAAGAAGAAGAAAGAAGAAGGAAGCAGAAGAAAAAAGAAGAAGAATGAAGAAGTAGAAGAAGAAGAATTAGAAGTCAAAGAAGAAGAAGAAGAAGAACATAGAAGAAAATGGAAGAAAAAGAAGAAAGAAGAAGAAAGAAGAAGAAGAAGAAGAAAAAGAAGAAGAAGAAGAAGAAAGCAAAAGAAGAAAAATAAAGAAGTAGATAGAAGAGAAAGAAGAAAGAAGAAAGAAAATGAAGAAAGAAGAAGCTGAAGAAAGAAGAAGAAGTAGAAGAAAAGTTAGAAGAAGAAGAGGAAGAGGCTGAAGAAAGAAGAATAAGAAGAAGAAGAAAAAGAAGGCGAAGAAGAAGAAGAAAAAGAAGACGAAGAAGAAGAAGAAGAAAGAAGCAGGAAGAAGAGGTCTTAACGAAGAAGAGAAAGAAAGAAGAAGATAAAAGAAGAAAAAAAAAGAAGAAGAGAGAGGAAGAGGAAGGAAGAAGATGAAGAAGGAAGAAAAAGAAAAAGAAGAAGAAGATGAAGAAGAAAAAGAAGAAGAAGAAAAAGAAAGAAGAATAAGGAAGAAAACAAGAAAGAAGAAAAGGAAGAACAAGGAGAATGAAGAAGAAAAAGAAGAAGAAGTAGAAGAAGAAGAAGAAGAAGAAGAAGAAAGAGGAAGAAAAAGAACAAGAAGATGAAGATGGAGAAGAAGAAGATGAAGAAGAAGAAGAAAAAGAAGAAGAAAGAAGAAGGAAGAAGAGGAAGAAGAAAGAAGAAGAAGAAAGAAGGAGGAGAATGAAGAATAAGAAGAAGAAGAAGAAGAAAATGCAAGAAGAAGAAGAAGGAAGAAGAAGAAACAAAAGGAAGAAGTAAGAAAAAGAAACAGAAAAAAAAGAAGAAAGATGGAGAGGATGGAAGAACAAGAAGACAAAAGAAGAAGAAGAAAGAAGAGGAGAAAGATGAAGAAGAAGAAAAAAAAGAAGATGAAGAAGAAGTTGAAGAAGAAGTTGAAGAAGAAGAAGAAGAAAAAGAAGAAGAAGAAAGAAAAAGAAGAAGAAATATGAAGAAGAAGAAAGAGGAAGAAGAATGAAAAAGAAGAAGAATGAAGAAGAAGAAGAAAAAGAAGTGTAAGAAGAAAAATGAAGAAGAAAGAAGAAGACGACGAAGAAAAGGAAGAAAAAGAAAAAGGAGAAAAAAGAAGTCGAAGAAGAAAGAAGGAATAAGAAGAAGGAATAAGAAGAAGGAAAAAGTAGAAGAAAGAAAAAGAAGAAAAAAAAAAGAAGAAAAAGAAAAAGAAGAAAGTAGAAGAAGAAGAAAGTAGAAAGAAGTAGAAGAAGAAGAACGTGAAGAAAGAAGAAGAAGAAGAAGAAGAAGAAGAAGAAGAAGACGAAGTAAAAGAGGAAGGAGAAGACGAACGAGAAGAAGAAGAACCAGAATAAGAAGGAGATGAAGTGCAAGGAGAACAAGAAGAAGAGGAAGAAGAAGAAGAAGAAAGGAGTGGAAGAAAAAGGAGGAAGAAGAACGATGAAGAAGAAGAAGTAGAAGAAGAAGAGTAAGCAAGAAGAAGAAAAAGAAAAATGAAGTAGAAGCAGAAGAAAGAAGAAGATGACGAAGGAGAAGCAGAAGAAGAAGAAGAAGAAGAAGAAGAAGGAAGAAGAAGAAGAAGTAGTAGAAGAAGAAGAAGAAGAAGAAGTAGATAAAGAAAAAGAAAAAGGAGAAAAAAGAAGAAAGAAGTAGAAGAAAAAAGTAGAAGAATGAAAAAGAAGAAGAAGAAGAAGAAGGAGAGGAGGAAGAAGAAGAAGAACAAAAAGAAAGAGAAGAAGGTGAAGAAGAAGAAGAAGAAGGAGAATATGGAGGAATATGAGAAGCGAAGAAGAAGAAGGAAAGAATGGAGATGAAGAAGGACAAGAAGAAGAAGATGATAAACAAGAAGAAGAAGAAGAAGAAGAGGAAGGACAAGACCAAAAGAAGAAGAAGATGAAAATGAACAAGGAGAAGAAGAAGGAGAAGAAGAAGAGGAAGAAGTAGAAGAAGATGAAAAGAAGACAAAGAAGAAGAGGACGATGAAGAAAGAAAAAGAAAGTAGTGGAAGATGAAATAAGAAAAATAAAGAAGAAGATGAAAGAAGAAGAAGAAAGAAGAAGATGAAGAAAGAAGCAGAAGAAGGAAGAAGAGGAAGAAAGAATATAAAAATAGAAGAAGATGTAGAAGAAGATAAAGAAGTAGAAGAAGAAGAAGAAGAAGAAGAAAGAAGAATGAGAAAAAAAGAAGAAAGAAGAAGGAAGAACAAGGAGAATGAAGAAGAAGAAGAAGAAAGTAGAAGAAGAAGAAGAAGAAGAAAGAAGAAGAAAAAAGAGAAAGATGAAAGAAAAACAAGAAAGAAGAAGAAGAAGAAGAAAGAGGAAGAAAGAATAAGAGGAAGAAAGAATAAGAGGAAGAAAGAAGATAAAAAAAAAGTTGAAGAAAATGAAGAAGAAGAAGAAAAAGCAGATGAAAAATAAGAAGGAAGAAAAAAAAGAATGAAGAAGAAGAAAGAAAGAAATGAAGAACGAAGAAGAAGAAAGAAGGAGAATAATAAAGAAGAAGAAGAAGAAGAAGAAGTAGAAAAAGAAAGAAGAAGAAGAAGGAAGAAGAAGAAAGAAAAGGATAAAGAAAGAAGAAGAAGAAGGAAGAAGATGAAGAAGAACGAAATAGAAGAGAAATAGAAGAAAGAAAATGAAGCAGAAAAGAGAAGAATAAAGATTAAGAGGATGAAAGAAAAAGAAGAAAAAGAAAGAAGAAGAGGAAGATGAAGAAGAAGTCAAAGAAGAAGATGAAGAAGAAAGAAGAAGAAGAAGAAAGAGGAAGAAGATTGAATAGGAAGAAGAATGAAGAAGAAGATTAAGAAGAAGAAGTAGAAGCGTAAGAAGAAAGAAGATGAAGAAGGAAAAAAGAAGAAGAAAGAAAAAAAACTAAAGAAGTAGAAGAAGAAAAAGAAGAAGAAGAAAGAAGAAGAAAAAGAAGAAGAAGAAGAAGAAATAAGAAGAACAAAAAAAAGAAAGAAGAACAAGAAGAGTAAGAAGTAGAAAAAGAAGAACAAGAACAAGAAGAATAAGAGACAAAGAAGAAGAAGAAGAGGAAGAAGAAGAAGAAGAATAATAGGAAGAAGAAGACAGAAGAAGAAAGAAGAAGAAAGAAAAAGAAAGGATCGGAAGAAGAAAGAAGAAGGAAGAAGAAGAAGAATGAAGAAGACAAAAGAAGAGTAAGAAAGAAAATGAAGAAGTGGAAGAAGAAGAAGAAGAAGAAGAAGAAAAAGGAAAAAATAGAAAAAAGAAGAAGAGGAAGGTAGAAGAGGTAAGAAGAAGAAAGAAGAAGAAGAAGAAAAGAAGAAGAAGAAGAAGAAGAAGAAGAAGGAGAACAAGAAGAATGAAGTAGAAGAAGGAAGATGAAGAAGGAACGAGAAGAAGAAAAAAGAAGAAAGAAAAAGGAGGAAGAAGAAGAAGAAAAAGATGAAGAAGAAAGTAGAAGAATAAAGCAAATAGAAGAAGAAAAAAAGATGTAAAAGAAGAAAGAAAATGAAGTAGAAAGAAGAAAGCTGAAGAAGAAATAAGAAAAAGAAGAAGTAAAAGAAGAATAAGAAGAAGAAGAAGAAAGAAGAAGAAGAAAAAGAAGAAGAATGAAGAAGAAAAAGAATAAAAAGAAGAAGAAGAAGAAGAAGAAGAAGAAGAAGAAGAAGAAGCAGAAGAACAAGAAGAAGATGAACAAGAAGAAAGAAGAAGAAGAAAAAAAAGATGAAGAAGAAAGAGGGTGAATAAAAAAGATCAAGGAGAACAAAGAAGAAGTGGTAGAAGAAGAAGTAGAGGAAGAAATAAGAAGAAGGAAGAAGATGAAGAAGGAGAAGCAGATGAAAGAAGAAGAAAAATAAGGAGAAGAAGAAGAAAAGGAGAAGAAAAAGATGAAGAAGAAGAAGAGGAAGAAAGAAGAAGAAGAAGAAGAAGAGGAAGAAAGAAGAAGATGAAGAAGAGGAAGAAGAAGAAGAAGAAGAAGAAGAAAAAGAAGAAGAAGGAAGTAGAAGAAGAAGAAGAATGTAGAAGAAGAAGAAGAAGAAGAAGAAGTCGAAGAAGAAGAAGAAGAAGAACGTAGATGAAAAAAGAAGAAAAAGTAGAAGAAAGAAGAAGAAGAAAGAAGAAGAAAAAGAAGAAAGCAAAAGAAGAAGAAGAAAGAAGTACATAGAAGTGTAAGAGAAAAGAAGAAAGAAGAAGAAGAAAAAGTGGAAGGAGAAGAAGAAAGAAGAAGAAGAAGAAGAAGAAGAGGATGCAAGAAGAAGAAGAAGGAAGAAGCAGAAACAAAAGGAAGAAGTAAGAAAAAAAAGCAAAAAAATAAAGAAGAAAGATGAAGAGGATGGAAGAAAAAGAAGAAGAAGAAGAAGAAAGAAGAAGAAGAAAGAAGAAGAGAAAGATGAAGAAGAAGAGGAAGAAGAAGAAGATGAAGAAAAAGAAGAAGAAATAGGAAGAAGAAGAAAGAGGAAGAAGAATGAAAAAGAAGAAGATTGAAGAAGAAGAAGAAAAAGAAGTGTATGAAGAAAGAAGAAGACGACGATGAAGAAGAAAAAGAAAAAGAAGAAAAAGGAAGTCGAAGAAGAAAGAAGAAGGAATAAAAAGAAGGAAAAAGTATAAGAAAGAAAAAGAAGAAGAAGAAGAAGAAGAAGAAGAAGAAGAAGAAGAAAGAAGATGATGAAGGAGAAGCAGAAGGAAAAAGAAGAAAGAATGGGAAAAAGAAAGAAGAAGACAAAGAAAGAAGAAGAAGAAGAAAGAAGAAGATGAAGAAGAAAGAAATAGAAGAAATAAAATGAAGCAGAAAAGAGAATAATAAAGATTAAGAGGATGAAAGAAAAAGAAGAAAAAGAAAGAAGAAGAGGAAGATGAAGAAGAAGTCAAAGAAGAAGAAGAAGAAAGAGGAAGAAGATATAATAGTAAGAAGAATGAAGAAGAAGATTAAGAAGTAGAAGTGTAAGAAGAAAGAAGATGAAGAAGGAAAAAAGAAGAAGAAAGAAAAAAAAACTAAAGAAGAAGAAGAAGAAGAAGAAGAAACAAGAAGAAAAAAAGAAAGAAGAACAAGAAGAGTAAGAAGTAGAAAAAGAAGAAGAAAAAGAGGAAGAAAAAGAAGAACAAGAACAAGAAGAATAAGAGAAGAAGAAGAAAGAAGAATAATAGGAAGAAGAACACAGAAGAAGAAAGAAGAAGAAAGAAGAAGAAGAAGAAGAAGAAGAAAGAAAACAAAGGACCAAAAGAGGAAAGAAGAAGAGAGAAGAAGAAGAAGAAAGAAGAAGAGGGAAGAAGAAGAAGAAGAAGAAGAAAGTAGAAGAATAAAGAAAAAACAAAGAAGAAAAAAAGATGTAGAAGAAGAAAGAAGTAGGAAGAACAAAGATGAAGAAGAAATAAGAAAAAGAAGTAATAGAAGAATAAGTAGAAGAAGAAGAAAGAAGAAGAAGAAGAAAGAAGAAGAAGAATGAAGAAGAAGAAGAAGAAGAAGAAGAAGAAGAAGAAGAAGAAGCAGAAGAACTAGAAGAAGAAGAACAAGAATAAAGAAGAAGAAGAACAAGAAGAAGAAAAAAGATGAAGAAGAAAGAGGGAGAATAAAAAAGATCAAGGAGAACAAAGAAGAAATAGTAGATGAAAAAGAAGAAGAGGAAGAAATAAGAAGATAACAAGATGAAGAAGAAGAAGCAGATGAAAGAAGAAGAAAAAGAAGGAGAAGACGTAGAAGAAGAAGAAGAAAAAAAAAAAAGAAAAAGAAGAAGAAGAAGAAGAAGAGGAAGAAAGAAGAAGAAGAAGAAGAGGAAGAAAGAAGAAGATGAAGAAGAGGAAGAAGAAGAAGAAGAAGAAGAAGAAGAAGAAGGAAGTAGAAGAAGAAGAAAAATGTAGAAGAAGAAGAAGAAGAAGAAGTCGAGAAAGAAGACGAAGAAGAAGAACGTAGAAGAAAAAGGAAGAAAATGTAGAAGAAAGAAGAAGAAAGAAGAAGAAGAAGAAGAAAGCAAAAGAAGAAGAAGAAAGAAGTACATAGAAGAGTAAGAGAAAAGAAGAAAGAAGAAGATGAAGAAAGAAGAAGAAGAAGAAAAAGTAGAAGGAGAAGAAGAAAGAAGGGGAAGAAGAAGTGGAAGCAAGCAGAAGAACAACGAAGAAAAAGAAACAAAAGGAAGAAGTAAGAAAAAAAAAGCAGAAAAATAGAGAGGAAAGATGAAGAGGATGGAAGAAAAAGAAGAAGAAAGAAGAAGAAAGAAGAAAAGAAAATGAAGAAGAAGAGGAAGAAGAAGAAGATGAAGAAAAAGAAGAAGAAATAGGAAGAAGAAGAAAGAGGAAGAAGAATGAAAAAGAAGAAGAATGAAGAAGAAGAAGAAAAAGACGTGTAAGAAGAAAGAAAAAGATGATGAAGAAGAAGAAGAAAAAGAAAAAAAAGATAAAAGAATTCGAAGAAGAAAGAAGAAGGAAAAAGTATAAGAAAGAAAAAGAAGAAAAAAAGAAGAAGAAATAGAAGAAGAAGAAGACGAAGAAAGAAGATGATGAAGAAGGAGAAGATGAATGAAGAAGAAGAAGAAGAAGAAAAAGAAAGAAGAAGAAGAAGAAGAAAGAAGAATGAGAAAGAAGAAGAAGAGGAAGATGAAGAAAGATGAAGAAGAAGAAACAAGAAGAAGAAAGAAGAATGAGAAGGAAGAAAAACAAGAAAGAAGAAGAAGAAATAAAAACAAATAGAAGAAGAAAGAAGAAGTAAATAGATGTAGAAGAAGAACAAGAATAAGAAGAAAGAAGAAGAAAAAGAAGAAGAAGAAGAAAGATGAAGAACAATGAGGAAGGTGAAAGAAGAAGAGGAAAGAAGAAGAAGAAGAAAGAAGAGGGAAAGAAGAAGAAGAAGAAAGAAGAAGTAGAAGAAGAAGAACAAAGAAGAAGAAGTTGAAGAAGAAGAACAAAGTAGAAGAAAGAAGAAGAAGAATGAAGAAGAAGAAGAAAAAGAATAAGAAAAATAAAAAGAAAAGGAAGAAGTAGTAGAAGAAGAAGAAGAGAGTAAGAAAAAAAAATAATGAAGAAGGAGAAAAAAGTAGGACAAGAAAGAAGAATGAAGAAGGAAAAGAAAGAAGAAGAAGAAGATGGAGAAGAAGAAGCAAGAAGAAGAAGAAAACTTAAGAAGAAAGAAGAAGAAGGAAGGGAAAGAAGAAAATGTAGGAGAAATAAGAAGAAGAAGAAGGAGAAGAAGAAGAAGAGGAAAGTGGAAGAAGAAAGAAGAAAGAAGAAGAAAGAAGAAGAATAAGAAGAAAGAAGAAAGAAGAAAGAAGAAAGAAGAAGAAGAAGACCAAGAAAAAGAAAGAAGAAGATGAAGAAAGAAGTAAGAAACTAGAAGAAGAATGAAGAAGAAGAAGAAAGAAGAAGAAGAAGTAAGAATGAGAAGAAGATAGAGAAGAAGAAAGAAGAAGAAGAAGATGAAGAAGAAGAAGAATAAGAAGAAGAAAGAAGAAGAGGAAGATAAAAGGAGAAAAACAAGAATATGATGTAGAAAAAGAAGACGAAGAAGAAGAAGAAGAAGAAGGAGAAGAAGAAAAAGAAGACAAAGGAGAACAAGAAAGAAGAAGAAGAAAGAAGAAGAAGAATTAGAAGAAGATAGAAGAAGAAGAAGAAGAAAGAAGAAGAAGAATTAGAAGAAGAAGAAGAAGTTGAAAGAAGAATAAAGAAGAAAGAAGAAGAAGAAGAATGAAGAAGAAAGAAGGAGAAGAAGAAGAAAGAAGAAGAAGAAGAAGAGAGAAGAAGAAGACAGAAGAAGAAGAAGGATGAAGAAGAAGAATTAAGAAGAAAGAAGAAGAAGAATAGAGAAGAAGATGGAGAAGAAAAAGTACAAAGAAGAAGAAAAAGAGGATGAAAGTGGAAGAAAGAAGAAGAAAGAAAAGGAAAGAAGAGGAAGAAGAAAGAAGAAGAGAAAATATGAAGAAGAAAGATGAGGAAGAAAAAGAAGAAGAAAAAAGAATAAGAAGAAAGGAGTGGAACAAAGAGGAACAAAAAGAAGAAGAAGAAGAAGATGAAGAAGATGATGAAGATGAAGAAGAAGATGACGAAAGAAGAAGAAAAAAAGAAAAGAAGAAAGAACAAGAACAAAGAAGTAGAAGAAGAAGAAAAAAGAAGGAAATACAAGAAGATAGAAGAAAAAAAGAAGAAGTAGAAAGAAGAATAAGGAGAAGAAGAAGAAGAAGAAGAAACAAAAAGTAGGAAGAACAACAAGAAAGAAAAAGAAGAAAAAAGAAGAAGAAGAAGAAAGAAGAAAAAAGAAAAAGTAGAAGAAGAAGAAGATGAAGAAGAAAGAAGAAGAAGAAGAAGAAGAAGAAGAAGAGGAAGCAAGTAGAAGAAGAATATGAAGAAGCAATAAAAGGAGAAGAAGAAGATGATGATTATGATGATGGAGAAGAAAAAAGAAGAAGAGAAAAGAGGAAAAGAAAGAAGAAGAAGAAGAAAGAAAAAAAGAATGAAGAAGAAATAGAAAAAGAAGAAGAAGAAGAAGAAGAAGAAGTGGAATAAGGAACAAGAAGAAGATCAAGGAGAAGAAAAAGAAGACGAAAAAGTAGAAGAGAAAAGAAGAAGAAGAAAGATTAAGAAGAAAGAAAAAGAAGAAAGAAGAAAGAAGAAGAAAAAGAGGAATAAGAAGCAGAGAAAAGATAAGAACAAAAATAAAAATAAAGAAGAAGAAGAAGAAGAACAAGAAGAAAAAGAAGTAGTAGTAAAAGTAGAGGAAAAGGAAGAAGATGAAAGAAGAAGAAAGAAGAAAAAAAGAAGAAAGAAGTAAAAGAATAAAGAAGAAGGAGAAGAAAGAAGAAGAAGAAGAGAAAAAAAAGAAGAAAGAAGAAGAAGAAAAAAGAAAAAGAAGTAGAAGTGGAGGAAGAAGAAGAAGAAAGTAGAACAAGAAGAAAGAAGAAGAAGAAGAAAGAAGTTGAATAAAGAAGAAGAAAAAGAAAGAAGAAGAAGAAGAAGAAGAAGAAGAAGAAGAAGATGAGGATGGAGAAGAAGAAAAGGAAGAAAGAAGAAAAAGAGAAAACAAGAAGAAGAAAGAAGAAAGAGAAGGAAGAAAAAGAAGACAGAAGAAGAAGAAGAAATAAGACGAAGAAGAAAAAGAAAGAAAAAGAAGAAGATACAATATGAAGAAAGAAGAAGACAAAGAAAGAAGAAAGAAGAAGAAGAAAGAAAAAGAAGAATAATAACAATATGAAAGAAGAAGAAGAAAGAAGACAAACAAGCAAGAAGGAGAAAAAGAAGAAGAAGTAGATGAAAGAAGAAGAAGAAGAAGAATAACAAGTAGAAGGAAAAAGAAGAAGAAGAAGTAGAAGAAGAAGAAGAAGCAGAAGAAGAAGAAGAAGAAGAAGGAAGAAAAAGAAGAATAAGAAGAAAAAAGAAAAAGAATGCAGAAAAAGAAAAAGATGAAGTAGACGAAGAAAGAAGAAGAGGAAGAAAGAAGAAGAAGAAAGTAAAAGAAGAAGAAAGATGAAAAAAAAGGACAAGAAAAAGAAGCAGAAGAAAGAAGAAGTAGAAGACGAAGAAGAAGAAGATGAAATGGAAGAAAGAAGAAGAAGAAGATGAAATTAAAGAAACAAGAAGAAGAAGAAAGAAAAAGAAGAAAAAAGAAGAAGAGGAAAGAAGAATAAGGAAGTAGAAGAAACAAGAAGAAGAAGAAGAAGAAGAAAGAAGAAGAAGAAAGAAGAAGAAGAAGAAGAAGAAGAAGAAGAAGAAGAAAGAAGAAGAAGAAGAAGGTGAAGAAAAAGAAAAAGAGGAGAAGAAGAAGAATAAGAGGAAGAAAAGAAGAAGATGATGAAGAAGAACAAAAAAGAAGGAGAAGAAGAAGAAGAAAAAGAAGAAGAAAGTTGAAGAAAAAGACAAAAGAAGAAGAATAAGAAGAAGTAGAAAGAAGAAGAAGAGGAAAGAGGAAAAAGAAGGAAGAAGAAGAAGAGTAAAAAAATAGAAGCAAGAAGAAGAAGAAAAAAGACAAAGAAGAAAGAAGTAGAAGAAGAAGAATAATAAAAAGTAAAAGATGAGGAAAAAGAAGAACGAAGAACAACAACAAGAAAGATGAAAAAAAAGGAAGAAGAAGGGCGTAGAAGAAAGAAGAAGAAGAAGAAGAAAGAAGAAGAAGAAGAAGAAGAAAAAGAAGAAAAAGGAGGGAAAGAAGATGATGATGATGATGAATGAAGAAGAAGAAGACGAAGAAAATATGAAAGAAGAGGAAGAAAGAGGAAAAATGAAGAAGTGGAAGAAGAAGAAAAATAAAGAATAGAAAGAAGAAGAAGATAAAGAAGAATAAGTAGAAGAAGAAGTAGAAGAAGATCAAGAAGGAAAAGAAGAAAGAAGAAGAAGAAGAAGAAAGAAGAAGAAGAAGAAGAAGAAGAAGAAGAACAAAAAGAAGAAAGAAGAAGAAGAGGAAGAAGAACATGAAGAAAAAGAGGAGGAAGAAGAAGAACAAAGAAAAAGATGGAGAAAGAAGAACAAAGAAGAAGAAAGAAGACGAAGAAAGAAACAGAGGAAAAAAAAAGAATAAGAAGAAGAAGAAGAATAAGAAGAAAGAAGAAGAAGGAGAAGAATGAAGAAGAAGAAGGAGAAGAAGAAAAAGGAAAAAGAAGAAGAAGAAGAAGATGAAGAAGGTGAAGAAGAAGATGAAGAAGAAGAAGAAAGATGAAGAAGAAGATGAAGAAATAGTAGAACAAAAGAAAACAAATGTGGAAATAAGAAAGAATAAGGGGAAAGAAGAAGAAGAAAAAGAAGATAAATGCAAACGAGAAAAAAGGAGAAAGAAGAGGAAGAAGAAGAAGAAGAATAGGAAGAAGGTGAATAAGAAGAAAAAGAAGAAGAAAGAAGGTAAAAAAAGAAAAAGAACAAAAATGAAGAATATAAAGAGGAGGAAGAAGAAGGATAAGAAGAAAGAAGATGAAGAAAAAAGAAGAAAGAAAAAGAAGTAGAATGAAGAGGAAGAAGAAAGAAAACAATGACGAAGAAGAAGAAAAAGAATGGAAAAGAAGAAGAAGAAGAAGATGATGTTGATGAAAGAAGAAGTTGTAGAAAAAAGAAGAAGAAGATGAAAGAAGAAGCAGAAGAAGAAGAAAAAGATAGAAGACGAAGAAGAAGAACAAAGAAGAAAAAAGAAGAAGATGAAAGAAGAAGTAAAAGGAAGAAGAAGAAGAAGAAGAAGAAGAAAAGTAGAACAACGAAAAAGGAGAAGAAGAAGAAGAAGAAGAAAGAAGAAGAAGAAGAAGAAGAAGTAGAAGAAGAAGAAGAAGAAAAAAGTTGAAGAAGAAAAAGAAGAAGTAGAAGTTGAAGAAGAAGAAGAAGAAGAAGAAGAAGAAAAAAGAAGAAGAGGAAGAAGAAGAAGTAGAATAAAAGAAGAAGAAGAAGAACAAGAAAAAGAAGAAGAATGAAGAAGAAAGGAGAAGAAGGAAAAAGAAGTAGAAAGAAGAGGAAGAAAGTGGAAGAAGAAAGAAGAAGATGAAAGAAGAAAAGGTACAAAGATGAAAAAGAAGAAGAAGTAGAAGAAGAAGAAAGAAGAAGAAGAAGAAGAAGAAAGAACAAGAAGAAAAAAGAAGTATGAAGATGAAGAAGAAGAAGAAGAAGGATAAGAAGAAAAAATTAGAAGAAGGAGAAAAAGAAAGAAGAAGAAGAAGAGGAGGAAGAATAAGAAAGATGAAGAAGAAGAAGAAGAAAGAATAAGCAAAAGAAGAAGAAGATGAAGAAGAAGAATAAGACAATAAAAGAAAAAGAAAGAAAAAGAAAAAAGAAGAAAGGAGAGGAAAGGAGTAGAAGAGAGAGGAAAGTGTAGGATGAAGAAGAATAAGAAGAAGAAGAAGAAAAAGAAGAAAAAGAAGAAAAAGAAGACGAAGAAGAAGAAGAAAATGAAGAAGGAGAAGAGGAAGCAAAAGAGGAAGAGGAAAAAGAAGAAGATTTGGAAGATGATAAAAAAGAAGAAGAAGAAGAAGAAGAAGAAGAAGAAGAACAAGAAGAAAGAAGAAGAACAACAATAAGAAGAAGAAGAATAGGAAAATGAAGAAAAAAAGAACAGGAAGAATGAAGAAGAAAAAAAAGAATAGGAAGAATGAAGAAGAAGCAAGATGAAGCAGAAGAATGAAGAAAGAAGAAGAAGAACAAGAAAGAAGAAGTAGAAGAAGAAGAAAAAAAGAAGAAGAAAGAAGAAAAAAAGGAAGAAGAAGAAGAAGAAAGAAGAAAAAAAGGAAGAAGAAGAAGAAGAAAGAAGAAAAAGAAAGAAAAAGAAGAAGAAAAAGAAAAAAGACGAAGAACATGAAAGAAGAAGATGAAAAAAAAGGAGAAGGAAGAAGTCATGTAGAAGAAGAAGGATAGGAAAGAAGAAGAAGAAGAATTATGAAGAACAAAGGAGGAAGAAGAAGAAGAAACTAAAGAAGAACAAAAAAAAGAAGATGAAAGAAGAAAAAAGAAGAAAGGAGAAGAAAGAATTGGAAGAAGAAAGGTGAAGAAAGAGGAAGAAGAAGAAGAAAGAAGAGGAAAGAATAGGAAGAAGAAAGGAGAAGAAAAAAAGAAGAAGAAAGTAGAAGAAAGAAGAAAGAAGAAGTAAGAAGAAGAAGAAAGAAGAAGAAGAAGAAAAAAGAAGAACATAGAAGGAGGAAGAAGAAGCAGAAGAAAATAAAGAACAAAGAGAAAAGGAAGAAGAAAGAAGAAAGGGAAGAAAGAAGAAGAAAGAAGAGGAAGAAAAAAAGAAAAGAAAGAAGAAGAAAAAGAAAGAAAAAGAAAGGTTAAAGAAGAAGAATGAAGTATAGGAAGAAAAAAGAGGAAAAAATAAGAAGAAGAAGAAGAAAAAAAGAAGAAGAAGATGAAAGAAGAAAAAGAAGAAAAAAGAAGAAGAAATAAGAAAAAGAAGAAAGTAGAAGAAGGAAGTAGAATAGGAATAAAGAAAAAGAAGAAGAAGAAGAAGAAGAAGAAGAAAGCACAAAGAACAAGAAAGGAGAAAGAAGAAGGAAGAAGAATAATAAAGAAGAAAAATAAAGAAGAAAAAGAAGAAAGAAGAAGAAGAAAGAAGATGAGGAAGTTAGAAGAAGAAGGAGAAGAAGAAGAAGAAGGGGATGAGGAAAAAGAAAAACAAGAAAAAGAAGAAGGAAAAAGAAGAAAAAAAAGAAAGAAGAAGAAGAAGAAAGGAGAAGAACAAGAAAGAAAGAGGAAGAAGAAAAAGAAAGAAGCAGAAGAAGAAGCAAGAAGAAGAAAAGGAAAACGAAAGAATAAAGAAGAAGAAGAAGGAAGGGATAAAAGAAAAAAAGAAGGAGAAATAAGACGAAGAAGAAGAAGAAGAAGAAGAAGAAGAAGTAGAAAGAAGAAGAATAAAGAAGAAGAAAGAAGAAGAAGAAAGAAGAAAGAAGAAGAAGAAAGAAGAAAGAAGAAGAACAAAGAAGACGAAGAAAGAAGACGAAGAAGACAAAAAAGAAGGTAGAAGAAGAAAGAAGAATTAAGAAGAAGAAGAAGAAGAAGAAGAAGAAGAAGAGGAAGAAGAAGTAGAAGAAAGAAGAAATATGATGAAGAAGAAGAAGAAAGAAGAAGAAGAAGAAGAAGAAGAAAGAAAAGGAGGAAGAAGAAGAATAAGAAGAAGAAGAAGAAGTAGAAGAAAGAAAAGGAGAAAGAAGAAGAAGAAGAAGAAGAAGAATAAAGAAGAAAAATGTTGAAGAAAGAAGAAGAAGAAGAGGAAGTAGAAGAAGAAAGAAGAAGAAGAAGAAAGAACAAGAAGAAGTTAGAAAAATACGAAGAAAGAGGAAGAAGAAGACGAAAGAAGAAGTAGATGAAAGACGAAGAAGAAGAAGGAGAAGAGGATGAAGTAGAAAGAGAAGAGGATGAAGTAGATAAAGAAGAAGTAGAAGAAGAAGAAAAAGAAAGAAGAAGAAGAAAGAAGAAGAAGGAAGAAGAAGAAGAAAGAAGAAGAAGAAGAATGAAGAAGAAGAATGAAGAAGAAGAAAGAAGAATAAGAAGGAAAAAGAAAAGGAAGAAATAAGAAGACATAAGAAGAAGAAAGAATAAGTAGAAGAAAGAAGAAGAAGAAGAAGAAGAAGAAGAAGAAGAAGAAGAAAGAAGAAAAAGGAAAAGAAGAAAAAGAAGAAGAATAAGAAGAAGAAGATGAAGGAGATAAAGAAAGAAGTAGAAGCAGAAGAAGAAAACAATAATAAGAAGAAAGAGAAGAAGAACAAGAAGAAGATAAAGAAAGTTGAAGAAGAAGAAGAAGAAAGAAGAAGAAGAAAGAAGAATGATAAAGAAGAAGAGGAAGAAGAAGGAAGATGAAGAAGTGGAAAAAGAAGAACAAAAAGATGGAAGAGAAGATGAAAAAAAAGAAGAAGAAGATGAAGATAAAAGAAGAAGAAGACAAAGATAAAAAGGAAAAAGTAGAAGAAAAAGAGAAAAGAAGAAGAAGAAAGAAGAGGAAAGAATAGGAAAAAGAAAGGAGAAGAAAGAAAAGAAGAAGAAAGAAGAAACCTATTTTTAGAAATCTATTTTTAGAAGTTACTAAATTACGTAAATGATTGGTCTAATGTCTCATGCAAATTGTTTGGATCGAAAGAAACAAATAATTTTTCTATGGTACAACAAAATATCTCTCATTTTAAACTCAAATATATTCTTCCTTTTGATTTGAAAATGAATGTTTTTGTTTTGCTTTGAACGATGCACTAATTTTTGAAGTAAGAAGAAGAAGAAGAAAAAAGAAGAACATAAAAGGAGGAAGAAGCAGAAGAAAATAAAGAACAAAGAGAAAAGGAAGAAGATAGAAGAAAAAGAAGAAAGAAGAAGAAAGAAGAGGAAGAAAAAAGGAGAAGAAAGAAGAAGAAAAAGAAAGAAGAAAAAAGGTTAAAGAAGAAGAAAGAAGAAGAATGAAGAATAAGAAGAAAAAAGAGGAAAAAATAAGAAGAAGAAGAAGAG
>JAIUJO010000888.1:0-10000 GCA_023846275.1 Vanilla planifolia
TACTTCTACCTCATCTTCTTCTTCTTCTTCTTCTTCTTCCTCTTATTCTTTTTCTTAGTCGAATTCTTCTTCTTCTTCTCCCTCTTCTTCTTCTTCTTCTTCTTCTTCTTCTTCTTCTTTTACATCTTCTTCTTCTTCTTCTTCCTCTTCATCTTCTTCTTCTTCGTCTTCTTCTTCTTCTTCTTCTTCTTCTTCCTCTTCATCTTCTTCTTCTTTGTTTTCTACATCTCCTTCTTCTTCTTCAATTATCTTCTTCTTCTTCTTCTTTTACTACTTCTTCTTCTTCTTGTTATTATTATTCTTCTTCTTCTCCTCCTCCTCCTTCTTCTTCTTCATCTTCATCTTCTTCTTATTATTCTTAATCTTCTTCCTCTTCTTCTTCTTCATCATCTTCTTCTTCTTCTTCTTCTTCTTCTTCTTTGTTTTCCTCTTCTTCTTCATCTTCTTCTTTTACTTCTCCTTGTTCTTTTTCTTCTTCATCATCTTCTTCTTCTTTTCCTTCTTCTTCTTCTTCTTTTTCTTCTTCTCCTCCTACTCCTTCTTCTTCTACTTCTTCTTCTTCTTCTTCATCTTCTTCTTCATCATTATCATCATCATCTTTTTCTTCTCCTTTTTCTTCTTCTTATTCTTCTTTTTCTTTTTCTTCTTGTCCTTGTTCTTCTTCAACTTCTACTTCTTCTTGTCCTTCTTGTTCTCCTTCTTCTTCTTCACCTTCTTCTTCTTATCCTTCTTCTTCTTCACTTTCTACTTCTTCTCTTTGTTTTCTTTTTCTTCCTCCTTGTCTTCATCTTCTTCTTCTTCTCCTCCATTTGTTGTTGTTGTTATTGTTGTTGTTTTTCTTCTTCTTATTCTTATTCTTCTTCTTCTTCTTCTTCTTCTTTTTCTTTTTCTTCTTCTCTGTCTACATCATCTTCTACTTTTTCATCTTCTTCTACCTCTTCCTCATATTCTTCGTCTTCTTCAACTTTTTCTTGTTTGTCTTCTTCTTCTTCGTCATCATCATCTTCTTCTTCTGCTTCTTTTTTTGTACCCTTTCTTCAACTTCGTGTTCTTCTTCTTCTTCTTCTTTATCTATTTCTTCTTCTTCTACTTCTTCGTCTTCGTCTTTTTCTTCTTCTTCTTCTTCTTTTTCTTCTTCTTCTTCTTCTTTTTCTTCTTATTCTTCTACTCCTTTTTCTTCTTCTTATTCTTCTTCTTCTTCTTGCTCTTCTACTTCTTTTTCTTCTTCATCTTCTATTACTACTTCTTCTTCTTCTTCTTTTTCATCTTTTTCTACTTCTTCTTCTTCTTCTTCTTCTTCTCCTCCTCCTCCTTTTTCTTCTTATTCTTCTTCTCCTTCTTCTCCTTCTTTTTCTTTTATTTCTTCTTCTTCTTCTTCTTCGACTCCTTCTTCTCTTTCTTCTTCCTCCTCCTCCTCCTCTTCTTCTTCTTCTTCTTCTTCTTTTACTTCTTTGTCTTCTTCTTCTTCCTCTTCTTCTTCTTCTTCTTCATCGTCTTCATCTTCTCGTCTTCTTAAACTTGCTCATCTTTTTCTTCATCTCCTTCTTTTTCTTCTTTTCTTTCATGATCATCATCATCATCATCTTCTTCTTCTTCTCCTTCTCCTTCTTCTTCTTCAACTACATTTCCTTGTTTTCCTTCTTCTTCTTCTTCTTCTTCTTCTTCTTCTTCTCCTTCTCATTTTTCTTCTTCCTCTTTGTCCTCTTCTCCTTCTTCTTCGTCTTCTTCTTCTGCTCCTTCATCTTCTTCCTCTTCTTTTCCATCTCTATCTTCTATTGCTTTTTCTTTGGCTTCTTCTTCATCTCTTCGTCTTCCTCTTCTTCTTCATCTTTTGCTTATCCTTCCTATACTTCGTCTTCTTCACCCACTTCTTCTTCTTCTTCTTCTGCCCCTTCTTCCTCTTCTTCTTCTACCTCCTCTTCTTCTTCGACTTCTTCATCTTCTTCTTCTTCATGTTTGCCTTCTTCTGCTTCATCTTCTTCTTCTTCTTCTTCTTCTTGATCATCATCATCATCTTCTTCTTCTAGTTCTTCTTCCTCTTCTTCTCTTTCTTTCTTCTTCTTCTACCTTCTTCTTCTTTTACATCTTCTTCCTCTTCTTGTTCTTCTTTTCTTCTTATTCATGTTCATCTTCTTCTTCTTTCTCTTCTTCTTCTTCTCCTTCTTCATCTTCATCATCTTGAACTTCTTCGTTTTCTTGTTTATCTTCTTCTTCTTCATCTTTAACTTCGTCTTCTTGTTCTCCTTCTTCTACTACTACTTATTCTACCCCATCTTCTTCCTCTTCTTCCTCTTCTTCTTCTTCTTCTTCTTCTCCCTCTTCTTCTTCTTCTTCTTCTTCTTTTTCTTCTTTTACATCTTTTTCTTCTTCTTCTTCTTTTCTTTTATTCATCTTCAACTTCTTCTTTTTCCCCTTTTTCATCTCCTTCTCCTTCTCATTCCTCTTCTTCTTCGTCTTCTTCTTGTTCTTCTTCACCTTCTTCTTCTTCTCTTTCTTCTTCTTCTCTTCCTACTACTACTACTTCTTCTACCTCCTCTTCTTCTTCTTCTTCTTCTTCTTCCTCTTCCACTTCTTCGTCATCTTCTTCTTTGTCTTCATCATATTCTGCTTCTCCTTCTTGTTCTTCTACTTCTTTTTTCTTTTTCGTCTTCTTCTTCTTCTTCTTCTTCTTCTTCTTCTACTTCTTTTTTCTTCTATTACTTCTTCTTCTACTTCATCTTCTTCCTCTTCCTGTTCTGCTTCTTCTTCTTTACATCTTCTCCTACTTTTTCTTCTTCTACTTCTACTTCATCTTCTTCCTCTTCCTTTTCCTCTTCTTCTTCTTCTTCTTTTACTTCTTCGTTTGTGTTGTCTTCTTCATCTTCTTTAACTTCTTCTTCTTCTTCTTCTTCAATTTTTTCTTGTTTCCCTATTATTCCTTTTCATCTTCTTCTCCTTCCTCTTATTCATCACCTACTCCTTCCTCATCTTCTTCTTCTTCTACTATTCTTCTTTATCTTCTTCCTCTTCTTCTTCTTCCAATTCATCTTCTTCTTCTTCTTCTTCTTCTTCTTCTTCTTCTCCTTCTTTTTCCTCTTCTCCTTCTTCTTCTCCCTCTTTTCCTTATCCTTCTTCCTCTACTTCAGCTTCCTCTTCTTCTTCTCCTCCTCCTTATTTTTCTTCTTTTTTATTATTCTTGTTCTTCTTCTTCATCTTCTTCTTCACTTTTACATTTTCTTCTTAATCCACTTCTTCTTCTTCTCCTTCTTCTTCCTGTACTTCTTCTTCTTCTTCTTCATGTTCTTCTTCTTCTTCTTATTCTTCTCCTTCCATTTCTTTGTCTTACTGTTATTTGTCTTTGTCTTCTTCTGCTTCATCCTCTCCTTCTTCTTCTTCTTCTTCTTTTTCTTCTACTACTTCTACATCTTCTTCATCTCCTTCTTCTTGTTCTTGTTCATCTTCTTCTTCTTCTTTTTCTTCTTCTTCTTTTACTTCTTCTTCTTCTTTTTCTTCTTCTTCTTCCTTCTTCTTCTTCTTTTACATATTCATCTTCTCCTTCTTCTTTTTCTTCTTCATCTTTCTCTTCTTTTTCTTCCTTTTCTTCTTCTTCTTCTTCATCATCGTCATCTTCTTCTTCTTTTTCTTCTTATTCTTCTTCGTCTTCTTCTTCTTCATCATCTTCTTTCTTTTTTCTTCTTCCTTTTCTTCATCTTTTGGTTCTTTGTCTTCGTCTTCTTCTTCTTCATCAACATCTTCTTCTTCTTCTTGTTCTTCTTCGTGTACTTTGTCTTGTTCTTCTTATCGATTTACTTGTTCTTGTTCACCCACTTCTTTTTGATCTTCTTCTTCTTCTTGTTCTTCATCATCACCTTCTTCTTCTTCATCATCATGATCATCTTCTTTGACTTTTTCATCTACTTCTTCTCCTCCTCCTCCTTCATCTTATTCTTCTTCTCCTTCTTTTACTTCTTCTTCATCATCATCGTCATCATCTTTTTCTTCTTCTTCTTTTTCTTCTTCTTCTTCTTCTTCTTCTTCTTCTTCTTCTTCTTTTTCTTCTTCTTCTTCTTCTTCTTCTTCTTTGTCTTCTTCTTCTTCTTCTTCTTCTTCTAATTCTTCTTCTTTGTCTTCCTCTTCTTCTTCTTATTTTCTGTCTTTTTCTTTTTCATCTTCTTCTTATTCTTCTTATTCTTCTTGTTCTTCTTTTTCTTCTTCTTCTTCCCCTATTTGTTCTTTGTCTTTTCATTTTTTCTTCTACATATTCTTCTTCTTCTTCTTCTTCTTCCACTTCTTCTTCTTATTCTTCATCTTCTTCTTCTTCTTCTACTCTTTCTTCTAACTTCTTCTTCTTCTTCTTCTTCTGTCTTTTTCTTCTTATTCTTCTTCATCATCTTCTTTTTCTTCTTCTTCTTCTTTCTCTTCTTTGTTGCCTTCTTATTATTCTTCTTCTCCTTCATCAACATCATCACCATCTTTTCTTTCCTCTTCTTCTTCCTCTTCTTCTTCTTCTTCTTCCTCTTTTTTTTCTTTAACTTATTATTATTATTATTATTATACTTCTCAATTTTTTCTATTTTCTTTTCCTTCTTCTCCATCTTTTTCTTTTTCTTCTTTATCAACTTCTTCTTCTTCCTCCTGTTCTTGTTCGTACATTTCTTCATTTTCTTCTTCTTCTTCATTGTATACTTCTTCTCTTCTTCTTCTTCTTCTTCTTCTTTGTCTTGTTCTTCTTCTTCTTCTTCTTCTCTTTCATCTTCTTCTTTTTCTTCTCCACTTTCTTCTTCTTCTTCTTGTTCTCTCCTTCATCTTATTCGTCTTCTTCTTCTTCTTCTTCCTTATCTTCTACTTCCTTTTCCTCTTCTTCTTCTTCTCTTCCTTATTCTTCATCATCATCATCATCTTCTTCTTCTTCTTCCTCATCTTCTCCTTTTTCTTCTACTTCTTCTTCTTCTTCTTCTTCTCCTTCCTCTTCATCATCCTCTTCTTATACTTCTCATTCTTCTTCATCATCCTCTTCTACTTCTTCCTCTTCGTCATTTTTTTCTTCTTCATCTTCTTTTTCTTCGTCTTCTTCTTCTTCTTCTTCTTTTCATTCTTCTTCTTCTTCTTCATCATCATCATCTTCTTCTTCTCCTTCTTCTTTTTTCTTCTTCTTCATCTTTGTGCTTTTCTTCTTCTTTTTCATTTTATACCTCTTCTTTTTCTCCCTCTCCTTCGTCTTCTTCTTCTTCTTTATTTTCATCTTCTTCTTCTACGTCTACTTCTTGTTCTTCTTTTCTTTCTTCTTATTCCTTTTCATCTTCTTCGTCTTCGTCTTCTACTTCTCCTTCTTCTGCTTCTTCTTCTTCTTCTTCTTCCTCCTCCTCCTCTTCTTCTTCTTCTTCTTTTTCTTCCATTTTTTCATCATCATCATCTTCTTAGTCTTCTTCTTCTACTTTTTCTTCTTCTTTTTCCTCCTATTCTTCTTCTTATTCTTCTTCTTCTTCCTCTTTTTCTTCTTCTTGGTCTTCTTCTTCAACTTCTTCATCTCCTTCTTCTACTTCTTCTTCTTCTTCTTCTTCATCTTTATTTTCTTCTTCTTCTTCACCATTTTCTTCTTCTTCTACCTCTTCAAGTTCTTCTTTCTTCTTCTTTGGCTTCTTCTACTTCTTCTTCTTCCACTTCTTCTTCTTCTTCATCTTCAACTTTTTCTCCTTGTTTTTTAGCTTCTTCTGCTTCTTCTTCTTCCTCTTCTTCTTCTTCTTCTTCTTTTCTTCTTTTCTTCTTTGTCTTCTTTGTCTTCTTTTTCTTCTTCTTCTTCTACTTGTTCTTTCTCTTCTTCTACATCTTCTACTGCATATTCTTCTTCTTATTTTTGTTGTAGTTCTTCTTCTTTTGCTTCTTCTTGTTCTTCATCTTCTTCTTCTTCTTTTGCTTCTTCTACATCTCCTTCTTCTTCTTCTCCTTCTTCTTTTTCTTCTTCCTCCTCTTCTTCTTCTTCTTCTTCACATTCTACTTCTTCTTCTCCTTCTTCTCCATCTTCTTCTACTTCTTCTTCTTCTTCTTCTTATGCATCTACTTCTTCTTCTTCTTCTTCATCTTCTTCATCTTCTTCATCTTCTTCATCTTCTTCTTCTTCTTCTTCTTCTTCTTCTTCTTCTTCTTCTTCTTCTTCCACTGCTTCTCTGTCTTCATCCTCCTCTTTTCCTTCCTTTTCTTGTTCCTCTTCTTCTTCTTCTTCTTCTTCTTTGTCATCTTCTACATCTTATTCATCTTCTTCCTATTTTTCTTCTTCCTAATCTTCTTCTTCTTCTTCATCTTCTATTCCTCCTTCTTCCTCCTCTTCTTCTTTTTCCTCTTCTTCTTCTTCATCATCATCCTCTTCTTCTTTGTCTTCTACTTCTTCTTTTGCATGTTCTTCTTCTTCATCTTTTTCTTTCCTTCTTCTTCTTCTTCTTCTTCTTCTTCTACTTCTACTTCTTTTTCTTTTCATTCTTCTTCTTCTTCTTACTCTTATTCTTCTTCCACTTCTTCTTCTTCCTCTTCTTCATCTTCTTCTAATTTGTTTTCAACTTATTCTTCTTTGACTTCTTCTTTTTATTTGTCTTCTTCTTCCTCTTCTTCTTCTTTTTCTTCGTGTTTTTCTTCCTCTTTTTCTTCGTCTTCTTCTTCCTTCCACTTTATTCTTCTTCTTCTTTTTCTTGTTCTGCTTCTTCTTCTTCTTTTACTTCTTCTTTTTCTTATTCTTATTTTTCATCATCATTTTCTTGTTCTTCATCTTCTTCTTGTTCATCTTCATCTTCTGGTTCTTCTTCATCATCTTCTTCTTCATCATCTTCTCCTTCTTCTTCATCATGTTCTCGTTTTTCTTCGCCATCTTTTTCTTCTTCTTACTCTTCTTTGTCTTCATCTTCTTCATCTTCCTCTTCTTCTTCTTCTTCTTCATTTTCTTCTTCTTCTTCTTCTTCTTCATCTTCTTCTTCTTATTCTTCTTCTTCTTCTTCTTCTTTTTCTTCTTTTTCTTCTTCTTCATCATCATCTTGTTCTTCTTGCTCTTCTCGTTCTTCTCCATCGTCTTCTTCTTTTTCTTCGTCTTCTTCTTCATCTCCTTCTTCTCCATGTTCTTCTACTTCTTTTTCTTCCTTTCCTTCTTATCCTTCTTTTATTTCTTCTTCTCCATCCACTTCATCATCTTCTTCTTGTTCTTGTTCTTTTTCTTCTTCTTCTTCTTTTTCTTCTTCTTCTTCTTGTTTTTCTTCAACTTTTTATTAATCCACTTCTCCATGTTCTTCTTCTTCTTTTTCTTTCTTTCCTTCTTATCCTTCTCTTATTTCTTCTTCTCCATCCACTTCATCATCTTCTTCTTGTTCTTCTTCTTCTTCTTCTTCTTCTTCTTCTTCTTTTTCCTCTTTGCGTTCTTCTTCTTCTTCTTCTTGTTTTTCTTCAACTTTTTATTCATCATCGACTTCTTCTAAGACTACAACAACTACTTCTTCATGTTCTTCTTCTTCTACTACTACTACTACTTATTCTTCTTTCCCTTCTTATTCGTCTTCTTCGACTTCTTCCTTTTCTTCTTCATCATTATCATCATCATCTTCATCTTCTTCTTCCTCTTCTTCTTCGTCTTCTTCATCTTAGCCTTCTTCTTCTTCTTCTACTTCTTCTTCTTATACTTTGTTTTTTTTTATTCTTCTTCGCTCCAAATTCTTCTTCTTCTTCTTCGTCGTCTTCTTCTTCTTCTTCTTCCCCTTCTTCTTCTTCCTCTTCTTCTTCATCTTCTTCTTATACGTTTCCTCTTCTTCTTTTTCTTCTACATCATCTTGTTAATCTCCTTCTTCTTCTTTATTTTCTTCTTCTTTTTCTTCTTCTTCTTCTTCCTTTTCTTTGTCTTCTTCATTTTCTTCCTTGTTTTCTTCTTCTGCTCCTTCTTTTTCTTCTTCTTCTTCCACTTCTTCTTCTCCCACTTGTTGTTCGTCGTCTTATTCTTCTTTGTGTCTTTAGTCTTCTTCTTCATTTTCTTCTTCTTCTTCTTCTTCTTCTTCTTCTTCTTCCACAACTTCTTCTTCATCATCATCATATCTTCTTCCTCTTCTTCTTCTTTTACTTCTTCATCTTCTTCATCTTTTTCTTCTTTTTCTTCGTGTTTTTGTTTTACTCCTTCTACATCTTCTCCTTCTTCTTCTTCGTGTTCTTTGTCATCTTCTTCATCTTCTTCTTTGTCTTTATGTTTTTCTTCTTTTCCTTCATCATCTTATTTTCCTTATTTTTTCTCTTCTTCCTCTTCCTCGTCATCTTCTTCTTCCTCTTCTTTTTCTTCTTCCTCCTGTTCTTCTTCTTCTTCTTCTTCATCTTCTTCTTCTTCTTCTTCTTAATCTTCTTCTTCCTAATGTTCTTCTTCTTCTTCTTCTTCTTCTTCTTCTACTTCTTCTCTTTCTTCGTCTCCTTTATCTTCTCCTCCTTCTTCCTCCTCCTCCTCTTCTTCTTTTTCCACTTTTTCTTCTTCTCCTTCATCAACTTCTTCTTCTTTGTCTGCTCCTTCTTCTTCTTCATCTTCTACTTTCCTTCTTCTTGTTCTTCTTCTTCTTCTTCTTATTCTACTTCTTCTTCATCTTCTACTTTCTCTTATTCTTCTTCCACTTCTTCTTCTTCCTCTTCTTCATCTTCTTCTAATTTGCCTTCTTATTCTTCTTCTCCTTCTTCTACTTCTTTTTCTTCTTTCTCTTTTTCATCTTCTTCTTCTTCTTCTTCTTCTTCTTCTTCGTCTTCTACTTCTTTTTTTTCTTCTTTTTCTACTTCCTTCCACTTTCTTCGTCTTTTTCTTCTTCTTCTTCTTCTTTTACTTGTTCTTCTTTTTCATCATTATCTTCTTGTTCTTTATCTTCTTCTTCTTTTTCTCCTTCTCGTTCTTCTTTTTCTTCTTCATCATCACCTTCTCCTTCTTCTTAATCATCTTCTCGTTTTTCTTCGTCATCTTCTTCTTCTTCTTCTTCTTCTCCTTACTCTTCTTCGCCTTCATCTTCTTCGTCTTCATCTTCTTTTTCTTCATTTTCTTCGCCTTCATCTTTTTCTTCTTCTTCTTTCGCTTCTTCTTCTCCCATTTGTTCTTCTTCTTATTGTTCTTTGTTTCTTTCCTCTTCTTCTTCATTTTCCACTTCTTCTTCTTCTTCTTCTGCAACTTCTTTATCTTCATCATCATATCTTCTTCTTCTTCTTCTTCTACTTCATCTACTTCATCTTTTTCTTCTTTTTGTTATTGTTGTTGTTCTTCTCCTTCTTCTACATCTTCTTCTTCTTCTTCTTCGTTTTCTTTGTCATCTTCTTCATCGTCTTCTTTGTCTTTATCTTCTTCTTCTTTTGCTCCTTCATCTTATTTTTCTTCTTTTTTGCCTTCTTTCTCTTCGTCGTCATCCCCTTCTTCCTCTTCTTCTCTTTCTTCTTCTTCGTCTTCATCTTCTTCTTTTTCTTCTTCTTAATCTTCTTCTTCTTAATCTTCTTCTTCTTCTTCTTCTTCTACTTCTTCTCCTTCTTCTTCTCCTTCACCTTCTCCTCCTTCTTCTTCATCTTCCTCCTCTTCTTCTTTTTCCACTTTTTCTTCTTCTTCTTTGTCTTCTCCTTCTTCTTCTTCATTTTCTTCTTCTTCATCAAAAACTTTCCTTCTTCTTCTTCTTCTTCTTCTTCTTCTTCTTCTTTCTCTTATTCTTCTTCCACTTCTTGTTCTTCCTCTTCTTCATCTTCTTCTACCTTATCTTCTTATTCTTCTTCTCCTTCTTCTCCTATTTTTTCTTCTTTCTCTTTTTCTTCCTCTTTTTCTTCTTCTTCTTCTTTCTTCCACTTTCTTCTTCTTCTTCTTCTTCTTCTTGTTCTTCTTCTTCTTTTCTATTTCTTCTACTTCTTTTACTTCTTCTTTTTCTTGTTCTTCTTTTTCATCATCATCTTCTTGTTATTTGTCTTGTTCTTCTTCTTCTTCATCTTCTCGTTCTTCTTCTTCATCTTCTTCTTCATCATCTTCTCCTTCTTCTTCATCATCTTCTCGTTTTTC
>JAIUJO010000888.1:15000-17500 GCA_023846275.1 Vanilla planifolia
TCATCATCATCATCATCTTCTTCTTCTTCTTCTACATCTAATTTGTATTTTTTTTCTTCTACTACTTCTCATTCATCTTCATGTTCTCTTTCTTGTTTTTCCTCATCCGCTTCTTTGTCTTTATCTTGTTCGCCTTCTTTTTCTTCGTCTTCCTCTTCTTCTTCTTCTTCTTCTTTCACTTATTCTTCCACGTTTTCTTCAACTTCTTCTTATTAATGTTATTCTTCTTCTTCTTCTCCTCCTCCTTGTTCTTCTTCTTCTCCATCTTCTTCTTCTTCTCCTTCTTCTTCTTCTACTTCTTCTTCTTCTTCTTCTTTTCTTCTTCTTTTTTATCTTTTCCTTCTTTTCTTTCTTCTCCATCTTCTTCTTCTTCTTGTTCCTATTTTCCTTCTTCTCCTTGTTCTCCTTCTTCTTCTTCTTCCACTTCTTTTCCTTCCTCTTCTTTTTCTTCTGCTCCTTCTACATCTTCTGTCTTCTTCTTCTTCTTCTTATTCTTCCTCTTTTTCCTCTTCTTCTTTGCTTGTTCTTCTACTTCTTCTTCTTCTTCTTCTTCTTTTCCTTCTCCTCCTCCTCCTCCTTCTTTCACTTCTTCTTCTTCTTCTTTTTCTTCTTTTTTTCTTTCTCTTCTTCTTCTTTTCCTTCTCCTTCTTTCTCTTCTTCTTCTTCTTCTTCTTCCTCGTCTTCCTCTTCTTCATTGGAATCTTCATCTTTATCTTCATCTTCATCTTCATCTTCTTCTTCTTCGTCTTCTTCTTCTTCTTCTCCTTCTTCTTCTTCTTCTTCTTCTTCTTCTTAATTTTCTTCATCATTTCTTCTTCTTCTTCTTCTCAATATTCATCTTTTTCTTCACCTTCTTCTTGTTCAACTTCTTCTTCTCCTTATTCTTTTTGTCATTCTCCTTCTTCTTCTTCTTCATATTCTTATTCTTCACTATCTTCTGCCTCTTACTCAATTTCTTCTTCTTCTTTTTATTCTTCAACTTCTTCTGTACCTTGTTCAACTTATTCTTCTTCTTCTTCTTCTTCTTCTTCTTCTTCTTCTTCTTCTTCTTCTGCTTCTTCTTCTTTTTCTTCTTCATCTTAGTCTTCTTCTTCTTTGTCTTCGTCTTCTTCTTGTTGGTCTTCATCTTCTTCGTCTCCTTCTTCTTATTCTTCTTATTTGTTTTCTTGTACTAACAATAATTCTTCTTCTTCTCCTTCTTTTTCTTCTTATTCTTATTCTTCTCCTTTTTCTTATTTCTCTTCTTCTTTGTTTTCGTCTTCTTCCTCCTCTTAAACTTCTTCCTCTTCTTCTTTTTCGTCTTTTTTTCCCCCTTCTTCTACTTCTTCTTCTACTACTTTTTCCTCTTCTTCTTCTTCTTCACCTTTATCTTCTTCTTCTTTTTTTAGGCCTTCCTCTTCCTCTTCTTGTTCTTCTTCTTCACCATCTTCTTCTTCTTCTTCGTCGTCTTCTTCTTCTTCATATTCGTCTTCTTCTACTTCTTCTTTCTCTTACTCGTCGTCATCTTCATCATCCTCTTCTTCTTCTACTACTACTACTACTTTCTTCTTCTTCTTCTTCTTCATCTTCTTCTCCTTCTTGTTCTTCTTTCTCATAATAATCATCAACACCATCATCATCATCATCATCTTCTTCTTCTACATCTTCTTTGCCTTCTTCTTCTTGTTCTTGTTCTTGTTCTTCTTCTTATTCTTCCACTTCTTATTTATCTTCTTCTTCCTCTTTTTCCTCTTCTTCTTTGTCTTCTTCTTCTACTTCTTCTTCTTCTTTTTCTTTTTCCCTTCACCTCCTCCTCCTCGTTCTTTCCCTTCTCCTTCTTCTTCTTCTTCTCCTTCTCCTTCCTTCTCTTCTTCTTCTTGTTCTTATTCTTCTTCTTGTTCTTCTTCTTCTTCGGCTTCCTTTTCTTAATAGACATCTTCATTTTCATCTTCTTCTTCTTCTTCTTCTTCTTCTTCTTCTTCTCCTTCTTCTTCTTCTTCTTAAATTTTTTCTCCATTTTTTTGTTCTTCTTCTTCATATTCTTCTTTTTCCTCACATTCTTCATGTTAAGCCTCTTCTGCTCCTTCATTGTCATTCTTTTTCTTCTTCTTCTTCTTATCTTATTTTTCTCCATCTTCTTCTTCTTCTTCTTCCTCCTCCTTTTCTTCTTTTTCTTCATCATCATCTTAGTCTTCTTCATCTTTTTCTTCATCTTGTTCTTCTTGGTCTTCAACTTCTTCCCCTTTTCTTCTTCTTCTTCTTCTTCTCCTTCTTCTTCTTCATTTTCTTGTACTAACTGTAACTATTCTTCTTCTCCTTCTTCTTCTTATTATTCTTATTCTTCTCCTTTTTCTTATTTCTCTTCTTCTTCTTCTTCTACTTCTTCTTCAACTTCTTCATCTTCTTCTTTTTCTTCTTTTTTTCTTCTTCTTCAACTTCTTGTTCTACTACTTCTTCCTCTTCTTCTTCTTCTTCTTCTTCTTCTTCGTCTTCTTCTTCTTCTTCTTCTTCTTCATCTTCT
>JAIUJO010000888.1:20000-32500 GCA_023846275.1 Vanilla planifolia
CTCTTGCTTCTCCAACTTCTCTTTCATCATTATCTTCTTCTTCTACTACTTCTCCTTTTACTCCTTTTCTGTACTCTACATCTCCTTTTTCTTGTTCCTCTTCTTCTTCTTCTCCTTCTTCTTCTTCTTTTTCTTCTTTGTCATCTTCTTGTTCGTCTACTTCTTCTTCTTTATCTTTTTCTTCATTTTATTCTTCTTCTTTTTCTTCTTTGTCTTCTTCTTCTCTTTTTCTCCTTCTTTTTTTCCACCTTTTTTTACTTCATCTTCTTCTTTGTCTTCTTCTTCTACCTCTTCTTTATGTACTTCTTCATATTCATCTTCTTTCTTGTCCTTCTTCTTTTTGTTCTTCTTCTTCTTCTTCTTCCTCATTGTCTTATTATTCTTTTCGTCTTTCTCTATTTCTTTGTCTTGTCCTTCTTCTTTGCCTAATTCTTCTTCTTGTGGGTTTTCTTCCTCTTCTTCATCATCAACTTCTTCTTCTTCTTCTTCTTCCCCTTCTTCTTCTACTTCTTCTTAGTCTTTGCCTTCTTCTCCTCCTCCTTCTTCTTCTTCTTCTTCTTTCTTCTTCTTTGTCTTCCTCTTCTTTGTCTTCCTCTTCCTCATCATCATCTTGTTTTACTTTGTCTTTTTACTTCTTCTTCTTTTCTTCTTTTATTCTTCTTCTTCTCCCTCATCTTCTTCTTCTTGAATGACATCTTCCTCTTCTTTTTTTACGTCTTCTCCTTCTCTTTCTTCTTTTTCTTCATCTTCTTCTTCTCCTTCTTCTTCTTTTCCTTCTCCTTCTTCTTCTTCTTATTCTTCTACTCCTTCTTCTTCTTCTTCTTCTTCTTCTTTATCTTCTTCTTCTTCTTCTTCTTCTTCTTCTTCTTCCTCTTCTTCTTCTTCATCTTCTTCATCTTCTGTCTTCTTCATCTTTGTTTTCATCTTTTTCTTCTTTGTCTTCTTCTTCTTTTTGTTCTTCTTCTTCTTCTTATACTTCTTCTTCATTTTCTTATTTTAACCATAATTCTACTTCTTCTCCTTCTTCTTTTGCTTCTTCATCTTTGCTTTTTTCATATTCTTCTTCTTCTTCTTCTTCTTCTTCTTCTTTTTCATCATCTTCCACTTTTTCAACTTCTTCCTCTTCTTTTTTTTCTTCTTTTTTTCCATCTTTTTCTACTTCTTCTTCTACTACTTCTCCATCTTCTGCTTCTTCTTTTTCTTCTTCCTCTTCTTCTACTTTCTCTTCTTCTAAGATTTCTTCTTTGTCTTCTTCTTCTTCTTTTTCTTCGCCTTCTTCTTTTTCTTCTTTTTCTACTTCTTCTACAACTTAATTTTCAGCATGACCTTCATCATCATCATCTTCTTCTTCTTCTACTTCTTATTATTATTATTTCTCATAATCATCATCATCTTCTTCTTCTTCTTCATATTCTTCTTCTTTTTCCTCTTCTTCTTCTTCTTCATCTTCTTGTTCGCCTTCTTCTTCTTCCTCCTTCTATTCTTTGTCTTCATCTTCTTCGCCTACTTTTTCTTCATGTTCCTCTTCTTCTTCTTCTTCTTCTTCTTCATCTTCTTCTTCTTCCCTGTCTTCTTCAACTTCTTGTTGTTCTTCTTCTTCTTATTCTTCTTCTTCTTCTTCTTCTTCTTCTTCTTCTTCTTCTTCTTCTTTTTCTACTTTTTCTTCTTCTTCAACTTCTTCTTCTTCTTCTTCTTATTCTTCTTCTTCTTATTCTTCTTCTTCTTCTTCTTCTTTTCCTACTTCTTCCTTCATCTTCTTTATCATCTTTGCCTTCTTCCTCTTTTTGATCTTCTTCATCTTCATCTTCTCTTCTTCAACTTCTTCTTCCTCTTCTTCTTCTTCTTCTACTTTTACTCTTCTTCTTCTTCTTCATCTTCTTCTTTTTTTTCTTCTTCTTCTACTTTTTCTTCTTCTTCCTCTTCTTCTTCATACACTTCTTCTCCATTCTCTTCTTCTACTTCTTCTTCATCTTCTTCTTCTTATTCTTCTTCTTCTTCTTCTTCTTCTTCTTCTTCTTCTTCTTCTGCTTTTTCTTCTTATTCTTCTTCTCCTTCTTCTCCTTTCCTTTCTTCTTCTTCTTCTTCTTCTTCTTATTCTTTTTCTTCTTCTTTTTCTTGTTCTTCTTCTTCTTCTTCTTTTTCTTCTTCTCCTTCTTCTTCTTCTTCTTCTTCTTCTTCTTTTTCTTTCTTCTTTTTCTTTCTTCTTCTTCTTTTTCATCTTCTTCTTTTTCTTTTTCTTTTTGTTCATCTTCTTCTTCTTCCTCTTCTTCTTTTTCTTCTTCTTCTCCTACCTTTTCTTCTTGTACTTCTCCTTATTTTTCTTATTTTTCTTCTTCTTCTCCTTCTTCTTCATTGTCTTCCTCTTCTTCTTCTTTTTCTTCTTCTTCTCCTACTTATTCTTCTTCTTCTTTTTCTTTTTTATCTTCTTCTTCTTTTTCTTCGTCGTCTTCTTCATCATCTTTATCTTCTTCTTCTTCTTCTTTTGTTGATCCTTCCTATACTTCTTCTTCTCCTCCTTTTTCTTCTTCTTCTTCCACTTCTTCCTCTTCTTATTCTACCTCTTCTTCTTCTTCCACTACTTCGTCTTCTTCTGCTTCGTCTTCTTCTTCTTCTTCTTCTTCTTCGTCCTCTCCTTTTTCTTCTTGTTCACTTTCATCTCTTCTTCTAGTTCTTCTTCCTCCTCTTTTTTCTTCTTTCTTCTTCTTCTACCTTCTTTTTCTTCTTTTACTTCTTTTTTTTCTTCTACTTTTACATCTTCTTCTTCTTCTTTTCTTCTTATTCGCCTTTATCTTCTTCTTCTTCCTCTTCTTCCTCTTCCTCTTCTTCTTCTCCTTCTTCTTCTCGCTCTTTTTCTTCTACATCTTCGTTTTCTTCTTCATCTTCTTTTTCTTCTTCTTCTTCTACTACTTCTTCTTCTTCATCTCCTTGTTCTCCTTCATCTCCTTCTTCTACTACTACTTCTACCCCATCTAGTTCATCTTCTTCTTCTTCTTCTTGTTCTTCTGTTACTACTTATACTTCTTCTACTTCTTCTACTTCTTCTTCTTCATCTTTCCTTCATACTCATCATCTTCGTCTTCTTCATCATTATCATCTTCTTTCTCTCCTTCTTTGCCTTCTTCTTTTTCTTCTCCTTCTTCTCCTTCTTCATCATCATCATCATCATCATCATCATCATCTTTTCCTTCTTATTCTTCTTCTTTTTCTTCTTCTTTTACTTATCGTCTTTTTCTTCTTCTTTTCCTTCTACTCCATCTTTTTTGTTTCCTTCTTCCTCTACTTCTTCGTCTTCTCTCTCTTGTTCATGTTTATCAATTTCTTCTTCTTCAACTTCTTTTTATTCTTCTTACCTTCTTCTCTTTATCTTCTTCTTCTTCTTCTTCTTCTTTGTCTTCTTCTTCTACTTCTTCTACTCTGTTTTCTTTTTCTTCTACTTCTCCTTCTTCTTTTTCTTTTTCTTTTCCTTCTTCTTCTTCTTCTTCTTCCTGTTCTTCCTCTACAACTTTGCCTTCTTCTTCTCCTTATTCCTCTTCACCTTCCTCTTCTTTTTCTTTGTCATCTTCTTCTTCTTCTTCAACATCTTCTTCTTCTTCTTCAACATCTTCTTCTTCTTCCACTTGTTCTTCTTCTTCATCTGCTTATCCTTCTTCTACTTCTCCTCCTTCTCCTCCTCCTTCTTCTTCTTCTTCTTTTGCTTTTTCATCTACTTCTTCTTCATCTTTGTTTTCTTCTTCTTCATTTACTTCCTCCTCTTCTTCTTCTTTCTCTTCTTCTTCTTCTTCTTATTCTTCTTCTACTTCTTCTTCTTCATCATCTTCCTCTTCTTCTTTTTCTTCCTTATCTTATTATCCCTTTACTTCTTCTACTTCTTCTTCTCGTTAGTCTTCATCATTATCATCATCATCTTTTTCTTCTTCTTCTTCTTCTCCGTCTTTTTCTTCTTCTACTTCTACTTTTTTCTCTTCTTCTACTTCTTGTTGTTCTTGTTCTTTTTCTTCTTGATCCTCTTTTCTTCATCATCTTTTTCTTATTCTTCTCCATTTTCTTCATCATCCTCTTCTTCTTCTTCATGTTCTCTTTCTTCATCTTCTTCTTCTTCTTCTTCTGCTTCTTCTTTGTCTTCTTCTTCTTCTTCTTCTTCTTCTTTAACTTTTCTTCTTCTTCTTCTTCTTCTTCTTCTTATTCTTCTTCTTCTTCTTCTTCTTCTACTTCTTTTTCTTCTTATTCTTCTCCTTCTTCTCCTAGTTTTTCTTCTTGATATTCTTCTTCCTCCTCCTCTTCTTTTTCTTCTTCTTCTTCATCTTCTACTTCTTCATCTTCTTCCTCATCTTCGTCTTCTTCATCATCACCTTCTTCTACTTCTTTATTTACTTCTTCTTCCTTCTCTTCGTATTCTTCTTCTTCTTATTATTTGTCTTCCTCATCTTCTTCTTTTTCTTCTTCACCTTCTTCTTTGTCTTCCTCTTCTTCTACTTCTTCTTCTTCTTCTTCTTCCTCCTCTTCTACTTCTTCTTCTACTTCTCTTTGTCCTCCTTCTTTTTCTTCTTCTTCTTCTTCTACTTCTTCCTAACCTTCTTTTTTTTCTTCTTCTTCTTCTTCTTCTTTGACTTCCTCTTCTCCTTCTTCATCTTCTTCTACTTCTTTTTTCTCTTTATCTGCTTCTTCTTTTTCTTTTTCTTCTTCTCCATCATCATCATCTTCTTCTTCTTCTTCTTCTTCTTTTGCTTGTCCTACCTATACTTCTTCTTCTTCTTCCATTTCTTCCTCTTCTTCTTCTTCCTCTTCTTCATCTTCCACTTCTTCGCCATCTTCTTCTTCTTCTTCGTCTTTGTCTTCTTCTGCTTTGTCTTCTACTTCTTCTTCTTCTTTGTCTTCTTCTTCTTGTTCTTATTCATCTTCTTCATCTTCTTCTATTTCTTCTTGATCTTCTTCTTCTTTTTTCTTCTTCCTTCTTCTTCTTTTTCTTCTATAGCTTCTTCTTCTTCTTCTTCACCATCTTCTTCTTTTTCCTTTTCTTCCTCTACTTCTTCTTTTTCTTCTTATTCTTCTTCAACTTCTTCTTGTTCTACTACATCTTCTTCCTCTTCTTCTTAATCTTCTTCTTCTTCTTCTTCTTCTTCTTCTTCGTTTACAACATGTTCTTCTTCTTCTTCTTCAGCCTCTTCTTCTTCCTCTTCTTCTTCTTCTTCCACTTCTTCTTCTCCATCTTCTTCTTCTTGTACGACTTCATTTTCTTCTTTTTCTTCAACTTGTTTTTCTTCTTCTTTGCCATCTTCTTCTCCACCTTCTTCTACTTCTGCTTCTTCTTCATCTCTTTCTTCTTCTACTTCTTCTACCCCTCGTTCTTTTTCTTCTTCTTTTTCTTCTTCTTCTTCTTTTTCTTCTTCTTTTTCTTCTTCTTCTTCTTTTTCTTCATCATCTTCTTCTTCTTGTTCTTCGTCGTCTTCTACCTGTTCTTCATCTTCATCTTTCTCTTCTTCTTCCTCTTCGTCTTCATTTTCTTCTTTTCTTCTTCGTCTTGTTCTTTTTCTACTTTGTCTTCTTCTACTGGTTGTTCTTGTTCTTCGTCTTCTTTTTCTTCATTGTCTCCTTTTTCATCTTCTTCTTTTCCTTCGTTTTCTTCCTAATCATCATCATCATCAGCATCATCTTCTCCTTCTTCTTCTTCTTCTCCATCTTCTTCTCCTCCATCTTCTTCTTTTTCTCCTTCTTCTTCTTCTTCTCCTTCATCTTCTTCTTCTTTGCTTCTTCTTCTTCTTCTTCATCTTCCTTTTCTTCTTTTTATTTTTCTTCATCATCATCTTCCTCTTCTTCTACTTTTTCTTCGACTTCTTCATCTTCTTCATCTTTGCCTTCGTCTTCTTTTGCTTCGGCTTCTTCTTCTTCTTCTTCTTCTTCTTGTTCTTCTACTACTATTTCTTCTTCTTCTTCTTCTTCTTCTTCTTCTAATTCTTCTTCTAAGTCTTCTTCTTGCTCATCTTCTTCTTGTTGTTCATCTTGTTCTTCTTCTTCTTCTTCTTCTTCTTCTTCTTTCTTCTTCTTTCTTCTTCTTCTTCTTCTCTGTTTACATCATCATCATCATCTTCTTCTTCTTCTTCTTCCTCTTCTTCTTCTCCTCCTTCTTCTTCTTCTTCTTCTTCTTCAACTTCTTCTTCTACTACTTAATCTTCTTCCTCTCCTTCTTCTACTTCTTCCACTTCTCCTTTTACATCTTCTTGTTCTTCTTCTTTTGCTGCTTCTTTTACATCATCTTCTTCTTTTTTCCCTTCTTCATAATCTTTTTCTTCTTCTACTTTTCTTGTTTTCCTCTAATTCTTTTTCGTCAACCTCTTCTTGCTCTTCGTCTTTTTCTTCTTCTTCTCCTCCTCCTCCGCCTTCTTCGTCTGCCTATTTTACGTCTTAATTTTCTCTTACATCTTATTCTTCTTCTTCGTCTTCATCTTCTTCTTCTTTGTCTTCTTTTTCTTCTTTTCTTCCCCATCTTCTTCTACTCTCTCTTCTTGTTCTCTTTCTTATTCATTTTCTTCTTCTTCTTCTTCTTTGTCTTCTTCGTCTTCTTCTTCTCCTTCATCATCATCTTCTTCTTCTTGTTCTTCTTCTTCATCTTCTTCTTCTTCACCTTCTTGTTTTTCTTCTTCTTCTCCTTCTTCCTCCTCTTCTTCATCATCTTCCTATTCTCCTTCTTCCACTTCTTCTCCTTCTTCTACTTTGTCTTCGTCTTCTTCTACTTCGTCTTTGCCTTCTTCTTCTTCCTCTTCTACTTCTTTTATTTCTTCTTCGTCTTCTTCCACTTGTCCTTGCTCATCTTCTTCTTCTTCTTTTTCTTCTTCTTCTTCTTCCTTTTCTTCTTCTTCTTCTTCTTCTTCTTCTTCTACTTCTTCCTTTTCTTCTTCTTCTTCCTTTTTCTTCTTCTTCTTCTTCTACTTCTTCTACTTCTTCTTCTTCTTCTAACTTTTCTTCATCTTCTTCTTTGTCTTCTTCATCGTGTTCTTCTACTTTGTCTTCTTCTTCTTCTTCTTGTTCCTCTTATCCTTCTTCTTCTCCACCTTCTTGTCTTTCATCAAAGTCTTCTTCTTCTTCTTCGTCTTCTTCTTCTTTGCCTGCTTCTTCTTCTTCTTCTTCTTTTTCTTCTTCTTCTTCAGCTCCTTTCTCTTCTTCTCCTTCTTCCTCTTCTTTGTCTTCTTCCACTTCTTCCTCATCTTCTACTTCTTTTTATTATTATTGCTCTTATTCTTCTTCTTTTCTTCTTCTTGATTTTCTTCTTCTTTTACTTTTTCTTTTGCATCTTCTTCTTATATTTCTCCTGCTTCCCCTTCTTCTTCTTCTTCCTCCTCTTCCTCTTCTTATATTTATATTATTGTGGTTCTTCTTCTTCTTCTTTTCTTCTTCTTCATTTTCTTCTTCTTTTACTTTTTCTTTTGCATCTTCTTATATTTCTCCCTCTTCCCCTTCTTCTTCTTCTTCCTCTCCACCTCCTCCTTCTTCTTCTTCTTCTTCCTCCTCTTTCTCTTCTTCTTATTCTTCTTGTTCCTCTTATTCTTCTTCTTCTTCTTCTTCTTCTTAGACTTCTTCTTCTTCATTATATACTTCTTTGTCTTTTCCTTCTTCTTCTTCTTTACTTCTTCTTCGTCTTCATCTTTTTCTTCTTCTTCTTCTTCTTCTTGTCCTTCTTCTACTTCTCTTTCTTCTTCTACTCCTTCTTCTTCTTCCTCTTCTTCTTCACCTTCTTCGTCTACTTCTTGTTCTTCTTCTTCTTTGCCTTCTTCCTCTTTGTCTTCTACTTCTTCTCCTTCTTATTCTTCTTTTTTTCTCCTTCTTCTTCTTCTTCGTTTGCGTGCTTTTCTTCTTCTTTTTCTTTTTCTTCCTCTTCTTCTTCTTCCTCTTCTTCCTATTCTTCATCTTATTCTTCTTCATCTTCATCTTCTTCTTCTTCGTCTTCTACTTCTTCTTCGTCTTCTTCATACTTTTCATCTTCTTCTTCTTCATCTTCTACATCTCGTTCTTATTCTTCTTCTTCTTCTTCTTTCATCTTCTTCTTCTTCTTGTTCTTCTTCTTCTTCTTCTTCTTCTTCTTCTTCTTGTTCCTGTTCTTCCCCTCCTTCTTTTTCTTCTTCTTCTTCATCTTTTTCTTCTTTCTCTTCATCTTCTTCTTCTTCTTCTTCTTCTTCTTCATCTCCTTCTTCATTTTCTTCTTCTTCTTTCTCTTCTTTATCTTCTTCTTTCTTCTCTTTGTTTTCTTCTTCAACTTCTTCATCTTCTTCTTCTTCTTTGGCTTATCCTTCTTATACTTCTTATTCTTTTTCTCCTTCTTCTTCTTCTCTTCCACTTCTTCCTCTTTTTCTTCTACCTCTTCTTCTTGTTCCACTTATTTGCCTTCTTCTTCTTCTTCTTTATCTTCCTCTTCTTCCTCTTTTACTTTTTTTACTTCTTTTTCTTGTTCATAATCATCATCTTCTTCTTCTTCTAGTTCTTCTTCCTCTACTTCTTCATCATTCTTCTTCTCCTTTTAAATTATCTTCATCTTCTTCTTCTTCTTCTTCTTCTTATTCTTCTTCGTCTTCTTCTTCTACTACTCATCTTCTTCCTCTTGTTCTTCTACAACTTCTTCTTCTTCTTCTTCTTTTACATCATCTTCTTCTTCTTTTAATTCTTCTTCTTCTTCTTCTTCTTCTTCTTCTTCTTTTACTACTTTTTCTTGTTTTCTTCTTATTCTTCTTTTTCTTCTTCTTCTTCATCTTCTTAATTTGCTTCTTATTCTCCTAAGTCTTCTTCTTCTACTACTACTTTTATGTTTTGTTCTTCATCTTCTTCTTGTTCTTCTTCGTCTTATTCTTCTTCTTTGCCTTCTTCTTCTTCTTCTTCTTCTCCTTATTCTTCTTCTCCTTCTTCTTCATATCGTTCTTCTTCTTCTTCTTCTTTGTCTTCTTCTTCTACTCCGTCTTCTTCTTCTTCGTCTCCTTAGTTTATTTCTTCTTCTTCTTCTTCATCTTCATCTACATCTTAATTTTCATATTTTTCTTCTGGTTCTTCTCCTTCTTCACCTTCTCCTTTTTCTTCTATATCCTCTTCCTTTTCTTCTCAATCTTCTTTCTTTTCTTCTTCTTTTTATTCTTCTTCTTCCACTACTTCATCTTCTTCTTCTTTGTCTTCGTCTTCTTCTGCTTTGTCTTATCTTTCTTCATCATCTTCTTCTTCTACTACTTCTTTGTCGTCTCCTTGTTCCTCTTTTTCTTCTTCATCTTCTTCTTCTTCTTCTTCTTGTTATTCTTCTTTGTTTTCTTCTTCTTCATCATCTTTTTCCTGTTCTTCTTCTTCCTCTTCTTCATCTTCATGTTCGTTGTCTTCGTCTTCTTCTTCTTCATCAGTGTGTTCTTCTTCTTCTTCTTCTAATTGTTTTGGATCTTCTTCTTCATCTAGTTCTTCTTATTCTTTTTCCTCTCCTCCTCCTCCCCTTCTTTCTTCTTCTTCTTCTTCTTCTCATTATTATTATTATTATTATTATTATTATTATTATTAGTATTATTATTATTATTAGTATTATTATTATTATTATTATTATTATTCTTCTTCATCTTCTTCTTCTTGTTATTTTTCATCTTCTTCTTCTTCTTGTTTTTCATCTTCTTCTTCTTCATCTTCTTTGTCTGCTTCTTGCCCTTCTTCTTCTTCTTCATCATCTTCATCTTCTTCCATTTCATCTTATTCTTCTTCTTCTCCTCCTTTTTCTTCTTCTTCATCTTCTTTTTCTTCATCTGCTTCTTCTTCTTCTTTAACTTCTTTTTCTTTTTCTTCTTCATAATTTTCTTCTTCTACTACTACTACTTCTTGTTCTTCATCATCATCGTCATCATCTTCTTCTTCTTCTTCTTCTTTTTCTTCTTTTACTTCTTCATCTTCTCCTTCTTCTACTTCGTGTTCTTCTTCTAGTTCTTCTTGTTCTTCGTCTACCTCTTCTTCTTTGTCTTTTTCTATGTCATCTTCTTCTACTTCTCCTTCGTTTTCATCTTTAACCAACTTCTTCCACTTCTTCGTCTTCTTCTTCCTCTTCTTCTCCTTCTTTCTCTACTTCTTCTTCTTTTTCTTTTCTTCTCCATCTTCTTTTCCTCCATCTTCTTCTTCTTCATCTCCTTCTTCTTCTTCTTCTTCTTCCTCTTTCCTCTTCTTCTTCTTCATCTTCTTATTCTTCTTCAACTTCATCATCAACTTCTTCATCTTCTTCTTCTTCTTCTTCGTCTTCTTCATCTTCCTCTTCATCTATTTCATTTCCTTATTCTTCTTCTTCTTCTTCTTCATATTCTTTTTCTACTTTTTCTTCTTCTTCTTCGTCTTCTTCTTCCACTTCTTTGTCTTCTTATTCTTTGTCTTCGTCTTCTTCTACTTTGCCTCTTCCTTCTTCTTGTTCTTCTTATTCTTCTTCTTCTTATTCTTCTTATTCTTCTTGTTCTTGTTGTTCTTCTTCTTCTCTATACTTGTTTCTTCTCCTTCATCTTCTTCTTCTTGTCCTTTTACGTCGTCGTATTCTTCTACTCTTCATCTTCTTCTTCTTCTTCTTCCTCTTCTTCCTCTTCTTCATTTCTTCTTCTTCTTCTTCTTCTTCTTCTTCTTCTTCTTTTTCTCCTTTTCTTCTAATACTTCTACGTCTTCCTCTTCTTCTACTTTATGTTCTTCGTCTTGTTCATCTTCTTCTTCTTCTTCATCTTTTACATCTTTTTCTTCTTCTTTTACAGTATCTTCTTCTTCTTTTACATCATCTTCTTCTTCCTCTTCTTTTTCTTCTTTTTCTTCTTATCCCTCTTCATCTTCTTCTTGTTCTACTTCACATTCTTCCTTTTGTTCTTCTTCTTCTACTTGTTCTTCTTCTTTAACAACTTCTTCTTCTTTTATATCATCTTCTTCTTTGTCTTCTTCCTTTTCTTCTTCTTCCTCTTCTTGTTCTCCTTCTTCTCCTTCTTCTTCTTATTATACTACTACTTCTTAGTTTTGTTCTTCACCTTCTTCTTGTTCTTCTTCATCTTCTCCTTCTTCTTCTCCTTCTTCTTCTTCTCCTTCTTTTTCTTCTCCCTCTTCTTATTCTCTTTCTTCTTATTATTCTCCTACTTCCTCTTTTTCTTTTTCTTCATCTTCTTGTTCTTCTCCATCTTCTTCTTCTTCATCTTCTTCATCTCTTCATCATCATCATCATCATCTTCTTCTAGTTCTTCTTTCTCAACTTCTTCATCTTTCTTCTTCTCCTTTTAAATAATAATCATCATCATCTTCTTCTTCTTCTTCTTCTTCTTCTTCTTCTTATTCTTCTTCATCTTCTTCTTCTTCTACTTCATCTTCTTCCTTTTGTTCTTCTACTTCTTCTTCATCTTCTTCTTCTTTTACATCTTCTACTTCTTTTACCTCATCTTCTTCTTTTTTTTCTTCTTCTCTTTCATCATCTTATTTTGCTTCTTATTCTCTTAATTCTTCTTTTTCTACTACTACTTCTACGTTTTGTTTTTCATCTTCTTCTTATTCTTCTTCGTCTTCTTCTTCTTCTTTGCCTTCTTCGTCTTCTTCTTCTCCTTATTCTTCTTCTCCTTCTTCTTCATATCCTTCTTCTTCTTCTTCTTCTGCTTCCTCTTCTTCTTCTTCTTTGTCTTCTTCTTCTACTCCGTCTTCTTAGTCTATTTTTTCTTCTTCTTCATCATCTTCTTCTACTTCTTAATTTTCATATTTTTCTTCTGGTTCTTCTCCTTTTTCACCTTCTCCTTTTTTTTCTATATCCTCTTCTTCTTGTTCTCAATCGTCTTTCTTTTCTTCTTCTTTTTGCTCTTCTTCTTCCACTTCTTCATCTTCTTCTTCTTTGTCTTCGTCTTCTTCTACTTTGTCTTATTCTTCTTCTTCTTCTTCTTCTTCTTCTTCTACTACTTCTTCTTCTTTTTCTTCATCTTGTTCCTCTTTTTCTTCTTCTTCTTCTTCATCTTCTTCTTCTTCTTCTTCTTCTTATTCTTATTCTTATTCTTCTTCGTTTTCTTCTTCTTCATCATCTTTTTCCTTTTCTTCTTCTTCCTCTTCTTCATCTTCATGTTCGTTGTCTTCGACTTCTTCTTCTTCTTCTTCTAATTCTTTTGGTTCTTCTTCATCTAGTTCTTCTTATTCGCCTTCTTCTTTTTCCTCTCCTCCTCCTCCTCTTCTTTCTTATTATTATTATTATTATTATTATTATTATTATTGTTATTATTATTATTATTATTATTTTTCTTCTTCTTCAACCTCTTCTTGTTCTTGTTTTTCATCTTCTTCTTCTTCTTCATCTTCATCGTCTTCTTTGTCTACTTCTTGCTCTTCTTCTTCTTCTTCATCTTGTTCTTCTTCTTTCTTTTCTTCTTAGTCTTCTTCTTCTCCTCCTTTTTCCTCTTCTTCGGCTTCTTTTTCTTCATCAGCTTCTTCTTTAGCTTCTTTTTCTTTTTCTTCTACTTAATTTTCTTCTTCTACTTCTTCTTCTTCTACTCCTACTACTTCTTGTTTTC
>JAIUJO010000888.1:45000-47500 GCA_023846275.1 Vanilla planifolia
TTCTTCTTCGTCTTCTTCTTCCTCTTCTTCTTCTTCTACTTCTTTTTCTTCTGCTTCTTCTCTTCTTCTCTTCGTCTCCTTGTTCTTCAGCTTCTCCTTCTTCTTCTTCTTCTTCAACTTCATTTCCTTCGCCTTCTTCTACTTCTTTGTCTTCATCTTTTTCTTCTCTTCTTCTTCTTCTTCTTCTTTGTTTTCTTCCTCTTCGTTTTCTTCTTCTACTACTACTTCTTCCTCTTTGTCTTCTCCTTCTTCTTCTTCATCTTCTTCTTCTTCTTATTCGTATATTTATTCTTCGACATCTTCTTCTTCTTCTTCTTCTTCTTCGTGTCTTTCTTCATCTTCTTCCTCTTCTTCTTCTTCTTCTCTGTCTTCTTCTTCTTCATCATCATAATCTTCTTCTTCTTATTATTCTTATTATTCTACTTCTCTTCCTCCTCTTAAACCTCATCTTCTACTTCTTTTGCTTCTTAATCTTCTTCTTCTTATTATTCTTCTTCTTCTTCGCCTTGATCTTATCCTTCTTCTTCCTCTTCTTCGTCTTCTTCTTCTTCTAGTTCTTCTTCTTCTTCTTCTTCAATTCCTTCTTCTTCTTCTTCTTCTTCTTCTTCTTCTTTTTCGTCCTCTTCCTCTTGGACTTCTCCTTCTTTTTCTTCATCTACTTCTTCTTCTTTTTGTTTGCCTTCCTCTCTTTCTTCTTTTTCTTCTTCATCTTCTTCTTCATCATCATCATCATCACCATCTTCTTCTTCTTCTTCTTCTTCTTCTTTGCCTTCTTCTTCTTCTTCTTCTTCTTCATCTTCTTTTTATTCTTTTTCTTTTCCTTCTCTTTGTTCTACTGTTTCACCTTCTTCTTCTCCTCCACTTACACCTTTTGCTTCATTTTTCTTCTTATTTTTCTGCTTCATCAACATCGTCTTCTTGTAATTTTTCTTCTTCTTCTTCTTCGTCTTCTTCATCTTCTTCTTCTTTTACACTTGTTCTTCAACTTCTTCTTCTTCTTCTTCTTCTTCTCCCACTTCTTCTTTATCTTCTTTTTATTCTTCTTCTTTTCTTATTCTTGTTCTTTTTCCTCTTCTTCTTCTTCTCCTTCTACTTCTTCCACTTATTTCTTTTCTTCATCAACGTCATCATCATCATCTTCTTTTCTTCGACTTTTTTTTTTTTCTTCTTCTTCTTCTCCTCTAATATTACTTCTTTTTCTTCTTCTTTTAATTCTTCATTATCTTCTTCTTCTTATTCTCTATCTTTTAATTCTTCTTTTTCTTGATGATCTTCTTCTTCATCTTCTTCTTACTCTTCTTTTTCTTATTATTATTCTTCTTCTATCTCTTCTTCTTCCTCTAATTCTTCTTCTTTTTCTTCTTCTTATCCTTCTTTTTCTACTTTTTCTTCATTTTCTTCATCTTTTTCTTCTTCTTTTTTTCTTCTTCTTCGAATTCATCTTGATCCTTTTCTCCTTCCTCTTTTTCAAATTCATTTTCTTCATCTTCTTCTTCTTCTTCTTGTTCGCCTTCATCATCGTCATCATCATCATCATCATCTTCTTCTTCTTTGTCAACTTCTTCTTCTTCTTCATCTTCTTCTTCGTCTTCTGCTTCTTTTTCTCCTTCTTCTTCTTCTTCTCTTCGTCTTCCTTTCCTCCTTCTTCTTCTTCTTCATCTTCTTCTTCTTAAACCTCTTCTTTTTCTTCGTCTTGTTCTACTTTTTTGTCTTCATCTTCTTCTTCTTCTTCTTCCTCTTCTTTTTCTTCTTCTTCTTTTTCTTCTTCTTCTTCTTCTTCTTTGTTATCTTCCTCTTCGTTTTCATCTTTTTCTACTTCATCTACTTCTTCTTCCACTGCTTTCGCCACTTCTTCGTCTTTTTCGACTTCTTCTTCATTGTCTATTTCTTCTTCCTCTTCTTCTTCTTCTTTATCTTCTTCTTCTTGTCCTCCTCCATCTTCTTCTACTTCTTCCTCTTCGCATTCTTCTTCTTCATTGTCTTCTTCTTCTTCTTGTTCTTCTTCTTAAATGTCTTCTTCTTCTTCGTGTCTTTCTTCTTCTTCTTCCTCCTCTTCTTCTTCTTCTTCGTCTTCTTCTTCTTCATCTTCTTCTTTTTATTCTTCTACTTCTCTCCCTCTTCACAATCCTCTTATTATTATTATTCTTCTTCTTCTTAATCTTCTTCTTCTTCTTCTTCCTCTTCCTCTTCTTCCCCTTAATCATGTCCTTCTTCTTCTTCTTCTTCATGTCTTTCTTCTTCTTCTTCTTCCTCTTCTTCTTCTTTTTCATCTTCTTTTTCTTCATCTTCTTCTTTTTATTCTTCTACTTCTCTCCCTCTTCACGATCCTCTTCTTATTCTTCTTCTTCTTCTTCTTAATCTTCTTCTTCTTCTCCATCTTCTTCTTCTTCTTCTTCTTCTTCTTCTTCTTCATCTTCTTCAACATTTTGGATTTCTTTTTCTTCTTCTTTTTCCTTTTCTTCTTCTTCTTCTTCTTCTTCTTCTTTATTCTTCATGATCT
>JAIUJO010000888.1:52500-57500 GCA_023846275.1 Vanilla planifolia
TCATCTTCTTCTTCTTTGTCTTCTTCTTCTTCTTCTTCTCCTCCTCCTCCTCTTTCACCTCCTCCTTCTTCATATTAACCTTCTTCTCATTGCTCTCCTTGTTCTCCTTCGCCTTCTTCTACTTCTTTTTCTTTTTCTTCATTTTCTTCTCAATTTTGTTCTTCATGTTCTGTGTCTTCTTCTTCCTCTTCTCTTCCTCTTCGCCTTCTTCTCTTTCGTCATCTTCTTCTTAATCTTCTTCTCCTTCTCTTCCTCCTCCTCCTGCTACTACTACTACTTCTTTGGCTTCTTCTACGGTTCTACTTCTCCTTCTCTTTCTACTGCTTCTTCTCCTGCTTCTTCTTCTTCTTCTTCTTCTTTTTCTTCTTCTTCATCTTCTTCTACTCTTTCTCCTACTCCTTCTTAGTCAACATCTTCTTCTTCTTCTTCTTCTTCTTCTCCTCCTCCTCCTCCTCCTTTTTCCTCCTCCTCTTCTTCCAATTCTTCTTCTTCTTCTCCTCCTCCGCTTTCTTATCCTTCTTCTCCTTCTCCTTCTTCATCTTTTTCTTCATTTTGTAGTTCTTCTTTAACTTCTTCGTATTCTTCTTCTATTTCTTAAACTTCTGTTTCAACTTCTTCATTTTCTTCTTTTTCTTCTCCATTTGCTTTTTCTTCTTCTACATTGTCTTCTTCTTGTTCTTCTTATTCTTCTTCTCTTCTTCTACTTCTTCTTTTTCTACATCTTCTAGTTCTTCTTTGCCTTGTTCTCGTTCATCATCTTCTTCTTTTTCTTCTTCTTCTTCTTATTCTTGTTCTTCTTCAACATATTATTATTATTATTATTATTATTATTATTATTGTTAATATTATTATTGTTATTCTTCCTCTACTCCTCCTCATCCTTCTTCTTCTTTTTCTTCTTCTTCTTCTTCTATTACAACTATTTCTTCTTTTCTTTGCCTTCTTTTTCTTCATTTTCTTTGTACTTTTTATCTTCTTCTTCTTCGTCTTCCTCTACTCGTTCCTCTTCTCCATCTTCTTCTTCTTCTTAATCCTCTTCTTCTTCTTCTTCTTCTTCTTCTTCTTCTTCTCCTCCTTCTCCTTCTTCTTCTTCTTCTTCTTTTTCTTCTTCTTTGACTTCTCCTTCCTTCTTGTTCATATTCTTCCTGTTCATATTCTTCTTCTTTTTATTCTACTTCATCTTTTTTCTCCTCTTTTTCTTTTACTTCTTCTTCTTTTTCATCATCTTCCACTTCTTTGCCTTCCCTTTAGTTTTCTTATTCTTCTTCTTCTTCTTCTTCTTCTTCTTCTTCTTCGTCTTCCTCTTCTTCTTCTTCTTCTTCCTCCTCTTCTTCTTCTTTTTCTTCTTCTACTACTTCTTTTTATTCTTCTTCTTCTCTGTCTTCTTCTTTTTCTTCGCCTTCTTAACCTCTTTCTCTTTCATCTTCTTCTTCTTTGTTTTGTTATTTTTCTTTCTCTTCTTCTTCTTCTTCTCCTCCTCCTCTTTCACCTCTTCCTTCTTCTTCATCATTACCTTTTTCTGATTGTTCTCCTTCTCCTTCTTCTCCTTCCTTTTCTTCTTCTTCATCTACTTCGTTTTCTTCATCTTTTTTCCTTCTTCTTCATCATCATCTTCCTCATCTTGTTCTTCGTCTTCATCTTCATCTTCTTCTATGACTTTTTCTTCTTCCTCTTCTATGCGTCTACGTCTTCTACTTCTTTGTCTTCTTCTTAATCTTCTTCCTCTCCTCCTCCTCCTCCTGTTCCTCCTACTCCTTGTTCTTCAGCTTCTTCTCAAGTTCTACTTCTCCTTCTCTTTCTACCCCTTCTTTTTTGTCTTCTTATTATTCTTCTTCTTCTTCTTCCTCTTCTACTCCAACTTTTTCTTCTTCTTTTTTTAGTTGTTCGTATTATTATTATTATTATTACTATTCTTTGTCTTCTAATTCTTCTTCTTCTTCATCTTCTTCTTGATGTTCTACTTCTTCATCATCTTCTTCTTCTTCTTCTTCTTCTTCTTCATTTTCCACTACTTCTTCTTCTTCTTCATCATCTTCTTCATCTTCCACTTCTTCTTCTTCTGCTTCTACTACTTCACTTCTTCTTCCTCTTCTTCTTCTACAACTTACACTTCTTCTTCGTCGTCTTCTTCTTCTTATTCTTCATTTTCTTCTTCTTCTTCATATTTTTCTTCTTCTTTTTCCTTTTATTCTTATTCTTTTTCTTCTTCTTACTCTTCATCTTCTTCTTCTTCTTCTTCTTCGTCTCCTTCTTCTTCTTCTTCTTCTTCTTCTTCTTCTTTTTCTTCTTCCTCTTCTTTATCATCTTCTTCTTCTCCTTTCTCTTCTTCATATTCTTTTCTTCATCATCTTCTTCTACTTCGTCATCTTCATTATCTTCTTCTTCTTCTTCTTCTTCTTCTTCTCCCTCTTCTTCTACTTCTCTATCTTCTTCTTCATTATCTTCTTCTTCTTCTTCTTCTTCTTCTTCTTCTAGCTTTACTTCTTCTTCTAGCTTTACTTCTTCTTCTTCTTATTGTTCTTCTTCGTCACCTTGTTCTTCTACTTCTTCACCCTCTTCTTCTTCTTCTTCAACTTCTTCTTCTTCCTCTTCTTCTACTTCTTTGTCTTCATCTTTTTATTCTTCTTCTTTGTCATCTTCTTCTTTTTTTTTCTTCTTCTTCTTATTCTTCCACTACCATTTCTTCATCTTCTTATTGTTATTATTATTATGATTATTATTTTGTATTGTTATTATTAATTTGTTTTTCTTCTTCTTCCTCTTCTTCTCGTTTTTCTTCCTGTAGTTCTTCTTCTTATTCTTATTCTTCTTCCTATTCTTATTCTTCTTATTCTTATTCTTATTCATCTTCATCTTCCTTTTCTTTTTCTTCTTCCAGTTCTTCATCATGATCTTCTTTATCTTATTCTTCTTTGTCATCTACTTGTTTCACTTCTTCTTCTTCTTCTTTTTCTTTTTCTTCATCTACTTCTTCTTTTTCTTCAACTTCTTCTTCTTTGCCTTCTTGTTCTTGTTCTTCCCCTTCTCCTTCTTCTTCTTCTTCTACAACTTCTTCTTCCTCTCCTTCTGCGTGGTCATTTTCTTCTTCTTTTACTTCTTTTTCTTCTTCTTCTTTTCTTGTCCTTCTTTTTTTGTTCCTTCTTCTTCGTCTACTTGTTCTTCTTCATCTTCATATTCTTCTTCTCCTTCTTCTTCTTCCCTTTTGTTTTCTTGTTCCTCTTCCTCTACTTTTTCCCTACATGTTCTTAATCTTTTTCTACTACCACTACTACTACTTCTTCTTCTTCTTCTAATTCTTCATCTTATTCTTCAACTTCTTCTTCTACCTCTTATTCTTCTTCTTCGACGTTTTCTTCTTCATCTTCTTCTTCTTCTTCTTCCTCTACCTGTTCTTCTTCTTCTTCTCCTTCTTTTTCATGATCTTCTTCTTCTTCTTTCATCATCATCATCATCTTCTTCTTCTTCTTCTTCTTCTTCTTCTTCTTATTCTTCTACTTCTCCATCCTCTTCTCGATCCTCTTCTTCATCTTCTTCTTCTTTTTAATCCTCCTCTTTTTGTTGTTCTTCTTCTTCTCCTTCTTCTTGTTCTTCTTTATTATTTTTCTTCTTCAACTTCTTCTTCTTCTTATTCTTCTTCTTCGACTTCTTCTCCTTCTTCTTCTTCTTCATTTCTTCTTGTTCGTTTTCTTCTTCTTTTTCTTCTACTTCTTCTTCTTCATTTTCTTCTTCTTCTACTTCATTTTCTTCTTCTTCTACTTCTTTATCTACTTCTTTATCCTTCTTTATTCTCTTCTTCTTCTTCCTCTTCTTCATTTTTCATCTTCTCCTTGTCGTTCTTCATCTTCCACTTCTTCTTCATCATCATCTTCTTCTTCTTCTTCTTCTCCTCCTTTTTCTTCTTCTTCTTCTCCTCCTTCTCCTTCTTCTTCTTCATCTTGTTCTTCTTATTCTTCATCATCTTTTTCTTCTTCTTCTTCTATTCTTCATGATCTTCTTCTTCATCTTCTTGTTCTTCTTCTTTTTCATCTTTTCTTCTTCTTCATCTTCTTCCACTTCTTCTTCTTCTTCTTCTTCTTCTTCGACTACTACTTCTTTTACTACTACTTCTTCATATTAGTATTCTTCATCTTTTCTTCTTCTTCTTCTTCTTCTTCCTCTTCGTTTTCTCCGTCATTTTCATCTTTTTCTTGTTATTCTTCTTCTTCTTCTTCCTCTTCCTCTTCTTCTTGTTTCTCTTCTTCCTCTTCTTTTACTTCTTTTTTTTCTTCTTCTTCTCCCTCTTCTTCTTCCTCTTCTTCACCTTCTTAATCTCCTTCTTTGTCTTCTTCAACTTCTTTGTCTTGCACTTTTTCTTCTTCTTCTTCTTCAATTCTTCTCCTCCTTTTCCTCTTTCACCTCCTCCTTCTTCATCTTTACCTTCTTCTTATTGTTCTCCTTGTTCTCCATCTCCTTCTTCTCCTTCTCCTTCTTTTTCTTCTTCTGCTTCAACATTTTCTTCTTCTTCATCAGCTTCTTCTTCGTCTTCTTCTTCTTCATCTTCTTCCTTTTTCTTCTTTTGCTCCTTCTTATTCTATGGCTTCTTCTTCCTCATCTCTTCGTCTTCGTCTTCTTCTTAATCTTCTCCTTCTCTTTCTACTCCTTCTCCTTCTCCTTCTTCTTCTTTTTCTTCTTCAGCTTCTTCTTCTTTTTCTCCTTCTCCTTAGTCAACATCTTTTTCTCCTCCTCCTCCTTCCTCCTCTTCTTCTTCTAATTCTTCTTCTTCTTCTTCTACTTCTCCTTCTTCTCCTTCTTCATATTCTTCTTCATTTTGTTCTTCTCTTTGACTTCTTTGCAATTTTCTTCTATTCCTTTAACTTCTTTTTCCTCTGTTTCATTTTCTTCTTATGCTTCTCCATTAGCTTCTTTTTCTTCTTCTTCTTCTTCTTCGTCTTCTTCTCGTTCTTCTTCTTCTTCTTCTTCTTCATCTTCTAGTTCTTCTTTGTCTTGTCCTTGTTCATCAT
>JAIUJO010000888.1:62500-80289 GCA_023846275.1 Vanilla planifolia
CTTCTTCTTCTTATTCTTCTTCCTCTTCTCCTTCTTCTCATTCTTCTCCTTCTTCTTTCACTTCTTCTTGTTCTTCCTCTTCTTCTTCTTCTTCTTAATGTTGGTCTTCTTGTTCTTCTTTCACTTCCTCTTCTCCTTCTTCTTGAGGTTCTTCTATTTTGGTTCTTCTACTTCTTCTACTTGTTCATCTTCTTCTCCTCTTCCTCCTCCTTTTTCTAATTCTTCATCTCCTTCTTCTAATTCTTCATCATCAACTTCTCATTCTTCTTCTTGTTTTTCTTTGCTTCTTCTTCTTCTTCTTCTTCTTCTTCTTTGACTTCTTCTACTTCTTTTTCTTCTTCTTCATCTTATTATGTTTCTTCTTCTTCTTCTTCCTCTTCTTCTTCTTCTTCTTCTTCATCTTCTTATTATTGTTATTCTTCCTCTTCCATTTCTTCTTTGTCTTCTTCTTCCTGTACTTCTTTTTCTTCTCTTTCTTCATCTTCTTCTCTTTCTTCTTCTTCTTCTTCTTCTTGTAATCTTTTTCTTAATCATCATCTTCTTCTTCTTCCTCTTCTTCTTTGTCTCCTTCTCCTTCTTCTTCTTCTTCTTCTTCCACTTCTTCTTCTTCTTCTTCTTCTTCTTTTTCCCCTTCATCTTCATCTTCTTCTTCTTGTTCTCCTTCTTCTTCTTTGTCTTCTTCTTCTTCATCTTCTTTTTCTTCTTTTCTTCTTCTTCTTCTTCTTCTTCATCTTCTTCTTGTTCATGTACCTCCTATTCCTCTTCATCATCATCTTCTTCTTCTTCTTCTTCCACTTCTTCTCTAGTTCTTCATCTTGTTTCTTTTCTTCTTCTCTTCGACTTCTTGTTCTTCTATTTCTTCTTCTTGTTTTTCTTCATCTTCTTTTTCATCTTTTCCCTAATTTTCTTTTTCTACTTCTTTTATTACTTCTTTTTCTTCTTTTCTTCTTCTTCGACTTATTCTCCTTCTTCTTCCTCATCTTCTTCTTCTTCGCCTTCTTCTTCTTTTTCTTCTTCTTCTTCTTCTTTGCCTACTTCTTCTTCTTCTTCTTCTTCTTCTTCTTCTTCTCCATCTTCTTCTTTTTCTTCATTTTGTTTTCTATTTTAACTTCTTCGTATTCTTCTTCTATTTCTTCAACTTCTTTTTCAAGTTCTTCATTTTCTTCTCCATTTGCTTTTTCTTCTTCTTCGTTGTCTTCTTCTTGTTCTTCTTATTCTTCTTCTCTTCTTCAACTTTTTCTACATCTTCTAGTTCTTCTTTGCCTTGTTCTCGTTCATCATCTTCTTCTTTTTCTTCTTCTTCTTCTTATTCTTCTTCTACATATTATTATTATTATTATTATTGTTAATATTATTATTATTATTCTTCCTCTTCTCCTCCTCATCCTTCTTCTTCTACTACAACTTTTTCTTCTTTTCTTTGCCTTCTTCTTTTTCTTCATTTTCTTTGTACATTTTATCTTCTTCTTCTTCTTCTTCCTCTACTCGTTCCTGTTCTCCATCTTCTTCTTCTTCTTCTTAATCCTCTTCTTCTTCTTCTTTATCTTCTCCTTCTCCTTCTTCTTCTTCTTCTTCTTCTTTTTCTTATTCTTTGACTTCTTCTTTTTATTCTACTTCTTCATCTTTTTTCTCTTCTTTTTCTTTTACTTCTTCTTCTTCTTCTTCATCTTCCACTTCTTTGCCTTCCCTTTAGTTTTCTTCTTCTTCTTCTTCTTCGTCTTCCTCTTCTTCTCCTTCTTCTTCCTCCTCTTCTTCTTCTTTTTCTTCTTCTACTACTTCTTTTTATTCTTCTTCTTCTCTGTCTTCTTCTTCTTCTTCTTCTTTTTCTTCTTGTTCTTCATCTTCTTAACCTCTTTCTCTTTCTTCATCTTCTTCATCTTCTTCCTCTTCTTCTTCTTCTTCTTTGCCATCTTCTTCTTCATCATCATAATCCTCTTCTTGTTATTATTCTTATTATTCTACTTCTCTTCCTCCTCTCAAACCTCATCTTCTACTTCTTTTGCTTCTTAATCTTTTTCTTCTTATTATTATTCTTCTTCTTCCCCTCCATCTTGTCCTTCTTCTTCTTCTTCGTCTTCTTCTTCTTCTAGTTCTTGTTCTTGTTCTCCTTCTTCTTCTTCTTCTTCTTCTCCTCCTTCTTCTTCATCCTCTTCTTCTTGGACTTCTTCTCCTTCTTTTTCTTCATCTACTTCTTTTTCTTCTAGTTTGCCTTCCTCTCCTTCTTCTTCTTCTTCTTCATCTTCTTCTTCTTCATCATCATCATCTTCTTCTTCTTCTTCTTCTTCTTCATCTTCTTCTTCTTCTTCTTCTTCTTCTTCTTCTTTTTATTCTTTTTCTTTTCCTTCTCTTTGTTCTATTGTTTCACCTTCTTCTTCTCCTCCACCTGCACCTTCTACTTCTTCTTCTTCTTATTTTTTTGCTTCATCAACATCATCTTCTTGTAATTTTTCCTGTTCTCCTTCTTCATCTTCTTCATCTTCTTCATCTTTTACACTTTTTCTTCAACTTCCTCTTCTTCTTCTTCTTCTTCTTCTTCTCCCACTTCTTCTTTATCTTCTTCTAATTCTTCTTCTTTTCTTGTTCTTGTTCTTCTGCTCCTTCTTCTTCTTCTCCTTCTACTTCTTCCACTTATTTATTTTCTTCATCAACATCATCATCATCATCTTCTTTTTCTTCTTCCTCTTCTTCTTTTTCTTCGACTTCTTTTTCTTCTTCCTCTTCTTCTTTTTCTTCGACTTCTTTTTCTTCTTCTTCTTCTCCTTCTTCTTATATTACTTCTTCTTTTTTTCTTCTTCTTTTATTCTTCTTTGTCTTCTTCTTCTTCTTCTTCTTCTACTTCTTCTTCTTATTCTCTAACTTTTAATTCTTCTTCTTCTTCTTGATGATCTTCTTCTTCATCTACTTCTTACTCTTCTTTTTCTTGTTGTTCTTCTTCTTCTTTCTCTTCTTCTTCCTCTAATTCTTCTTTTTTTTCTTCTTCTTATCCTTCTTCTTCTTCTTTTTCTTCATTTTCTTCATCTTTTTCTTCTTCTTTTTTTCTTCTTCTTCGAATTCATCTTGATCTTTTTCTCCTTCCTCTTTTTCAAATTCATTTTCTTCATCTTCTTCTTCTTCTTGTTCGCCTTCTTCATCATCATCATCTTCTTCTTCTTCTTCTTTGTCATCTTCTTCTTCTTCTTCATCTTCTTCTTCGTCTTCTGCTTCTTCTTCTTCTTCATCTTCTTCTTCTTCTTCTTCTTCTTCTTCTTCTCTTTGTCTCCTTTTTCTCCTACTTCTTTTTCTTCATCTTCTTCTTCTAAAACACTTTCTTTTTCTTCGTCTTCTTCTACTTCTTTGTCTTCATCTTTTTCTTCTTCTTCTTTTTCTTCTTCTTCTTCTTCTTCTTTGTTATCTTCATCTTCATTTTCATCTTGTTCTTCTTCATCTTCTTCTTCTTCTTCTTCCGCTGCTTTTGCCACTTCTTCTTCGTCTTTTTCGACTTCTTCTTCCTCTTCTTCATTGTTTAATTCTTCCTCTTCTTCTTCTTCTACATCTTAATCTTCTTCTTCTTCTCCTCCTCCATCTTCTTATATTTCTTCCTCTTCAACTTCTTCTTTTTCATCGTCTTCTTCTTCTTATTCTTCTTCTTCAACATCTTCTTCTTCTTCTTCTTCGTGTCTTTCTTCTTCTTCTTCTTCCTCTTCTACTTCTTCTTCACCTTCTTCTAGTTTTCTTCTTTTTATTCTTCTACTTCTCTCCCTCTTCACGATCCTTTTCTTGTTATTCTTCTTCTTCTTCTTAATCTTCTTCTTCTTCTTTGTCTTCTTCCTCTTCTTCTGCTTCATCATGTCCTTCTTCTTCTTCTTCTTCATCTTCTAGTTCTTCTTCTTCTTCATCATCATCATCATCTTCTTCTTCTTCCTCTTCTTCTTATCTACTTCTTCTTCTTCTTTTTCTTCATTTTCTTCATCTTTTTCTTCTTCTTCGAATTCATCTTGATATTTTTCTCCTTCCACTTCTTCAAATTCATTTTCTTCATCTTCTTCGTCTTCTTTTTGGCCTTCTTCATCATCATCATCATCATCTTCTTCTTCTTCTTCTTCTTCATCTTCTTCTTCGTCTTCTGCTACTTGTTCTTCTTCTTCTTCTTCTTCTTCTCTTTGTCTCCTTTTTCTCCTACTTCTTCTTCTTCATCTTCTTCTTCTTAAACTTCTTCTTTTTCTTCGTCTTCTTCTACTTCTTTGTCTTCATCTTTTTCTTCTTCTTCTTCCTCTTCTTTTTCTTCTTCTTCTTCTTCTTCTTTTTTGTTATCTTCTTCTTCGTTTTCATCTTGTTCTTCTTCATCTACTTCTTTTTCCACTGCTTTTGCCACTTCTTCTTCGTCTTTTTCGACTTCTTCTTCCTCTTCTTCATTGTCTATTTCTTCTTCCTCTTCTTCTTCTTCTTTATCTTCTTCTACTTTATTTTCTTCTTCTTCTCTTCCTCCGTCTTCTTCTACTTCTTCCTCTTCGCCTTCTTCTTCTTCATCGTCTTCTTCTTCTTCATCGTCTTCTTCTTCTTCTTGTTCTTCTTCTTCAACATCTTCGTCTTCTTCTTCTTCGTGTCTTTCTTCTTCTTCTTCTTCCTCTTCTTCTTCTTCTTCGTCTTCTTCTTCTTCATCTTCTTCTTTATATTCTTCTACTTCTCTCCCTCTTCACGATCCTCTTCTTATTTTTCTTCTTCTTCCCCTTCATCATGTCCTTCTTCTTCTTCTTCGTCTAGTTCTTCTTCTTCATCATCATCATCATCATCTTCTTCTTCTTCTTCTCCTTCATCATGTCCTTCTCCATCTTCTTCTTCTTCTTCTTCTTATTCTTCATCTTCTTCATCATTTTTTTGGATTTCTTTTCTTCTTTTTCCTTTTCTTCTTCTTCTTCTTCTTCTTCTAATCTTCATGATCTTCTTCTTTGTCCCCTTGTTCTTCTTCTATTTCATCTTTTCTTCTTTTTCTTCTTTGTCTTCCACTTCTTTTTGTCTTCCCTATTCTTCTTTCTTCTTGTTCTTCTTCTTCGACTATTATTCTTTTTCTACTACATCTTGTTTATATTACTATTCTTCATCTTATTCATGTTCTTATTCTTCTTGTTCATTTTCTCCTTCATTTTTCTTCTTATTCTTGTTCTTCTTCTTCTTCTTCTTCTTCCTCATCATCATCATCATCATCATCTTCTTCTTCTCCCCCTTCTTCTTCTTCTTCTTCTTTACCTTCTTAATCTCCTTCTTTGTCTTCTTCTTCTTCTTGGTCTTGTTCTTTTTCTTCTTCTTCTTCTTCTTCTTCTTCTTCTTTTTCTTCTTCTCCTCCTCCTCTTTCACCTCCTCCTTCTTCTTCATATTTACCTTCTTCTCATTGCTCTCCTTGTTCTCCTTCGCCTTCTTCTACTTCTTTTTCTTTTTCTTCTTCATTTTCTTCTCAATTTTGTTCTTCATGTTCTGTGTCTTCTTCTTCCTCTTCTCTTCCTCTTCGCCTTCTTCTTCTTCATCATCTTCTTCTTAATCTTCTTCTCCTTCTCATCCTCCTCCTCCTACTACTACTACTACTTCTTTGGCTTCTTCTATGGTTCTACTTCTCCTTCTCTTTCTACTACTTCTTCTCCTGCTTCTTCTTCTTCTTCTTCTTCTTCTTCTTCTTTTTCTTCTTCTTCTTCTTCTACTACTCTTTCTCCTACTCCTTCTTAGTCAACATCTTCTTCTTCTTCTTCTTCTTCTTCTCCTCCTCCTCCTCCTCTTCTTCCAATTCTTCTTCTTCTCCTCCTCCTCCACCTTCTTATCCTTCTTCTCCTTCTCCTTCTTCATCTTTTTCTTTATTTTGTAGTTCTTCTTTAACTTCTTCGTATTCTTCTTCTATTTCTTAAACTTCTTTTTCAACTTCTTCATTTTCTTCTTTTTCCTCTTCATTTGTTTTTTCTTCTTCTTCGTTGTCTTCTTCTTGTTCTTCTTATTCTTCTTCTCTTCTTCTACTTCTTTTTCTACATCTTCTAGTTCTTCTTTGCCTTGTTCTCGTTCATCTTCTTCTTTTTTCTTCTTCTTCTTCTTATTCTTGTTCTTCTTCAACATATTATTATTATTATTATTATTATTATTATTATTATTATTCTTCCTCTACTCCTCCTCATCCTTCTTCTTCTTTTTCTTCTTCTTCTTCTTCTATTACAACTATTTCTTCTTTTCTTTGCCTTCTTTTCTTCATTTTCTTTGTACTTTTTATCTACTTCTTCTTCGTCTTCCTCTACTCATTCCTCTTCTCCATCTTCTTCTTCTTCTTAATCCTCTTCTTCTTCTTTTTCTTCTTCTTCTTCTTCTCCTTCTCCTTCTTCTTCTTCTTCTTCTTCTTTTTCTTCTTCTTTGACTTCTCCTTCCTTCTTGTTCATATTCTTCCTGATCATTTTCTTCTTCTTTTATTCTACTTCATCTTTTTCTCCTCTTTTTCTTTTACTTCTTCTTCTTCTTCATCATCTTCCACTTCTTTGCCTTCCCTTTAGTTTTCTTCTTCTTCTTCTTCTTATTCTTCTTCTTCTTCTTCTTCGTCTTCCTCTTCTCCTTCTTCTTCCTCCTCTTCTTCTTCTTTTTCTTCTTCTACTACTTCTTTTTATTCTTCTTCTTCTTGTTCTTCTAGTTCTTCTTGTTCTTCGCCTTCTTAACCTCTTTCTCTTTCTTCTTCTTCTTCTTCGTTTGTTATTTTTCTTTCTCTTCTTCTTATTCTTCTCCTCCTCCTCTATCACCTCTCCCTTCTTCTTCATCATTACCTTTTTCTCATTGTTCTCCTTCTGCTTCTTCTCCTTCCTTTTCTTCTTCTTCACCTACTTCATTTTCTTCATCTTTTTTCCTTCTTCTTCATCATCATCTTCCTTGTCTTGTTCTTCGTCTTCATCTTCATCTTCTTTTATGTCTTTTTCTTCTTCCTCTTCTACGCGTCTACGTCTTCTACTTCTTTGTCTTCTTCTTAATCTTCTTCCTCTCCTCCTCCTCCTCCTGTTCCTCCTACTCCTTGTTCTTCAGCTTCTTCTCAAGTTCTACTTCTCCTTCTCTTTCTACCCCTTCTTTTTTGTCTCTTATTATTCTTCTTCTCTTCTTCCTCTTCTACTCCAACTTTTCTTCTTCTTTTTTTAGTTGTTCGTATTATTATTATTATTATTACTATTCTTTGTCTTCTAATTCTTCTTCTTCTTCATCTTCTTCTTGATGTTCTTCTTCTTCGTCTTCTCTCTTCATTTTCCACTTCTTCTTCTTCTTCTTCTTCTTCATCTTCTTCATCTTCCACTTCTTCTTCTTCTTCTTCTTCTGCTTCTACTACTTCACTTCTTCTTCCTCTTCTTCTTCTATAACTTACACTTCTTCTTCGCCATCTTCTTCTTCTTATTCTTCATTTTCTTCTTCTTCTTCATCTTTTTCTTCTTTTTTTTCCTTTTATTTCTATTCTTTTTCTTCTTCTTACTCTTCATCTTCTTCTTCTTTCTTCGTCTCCTTCTTCTTCTTCTTCTTCTTCTTCTTCTTCTTTCTTTTTCTTCTTCCTCTTCTTTATCTTCTTCTTCTTCTACTTTCTCTTCTTCATATTCGTTTCTTCATCATCTTCTTCTACTTTGTCATCTTCATTATCTTCTTCTTCTTCTTCTTCTTCTTCTCCCTCTTCTTCTACTTCTCTATCTTCTTCTTCATTATCTTCTTCTTCTCTTCTTCTTCTAGCTTTACTTCTTCTTCTTCTTATTGTTCTTCTTCGTCTCCTTGTTCTTCTACTTCTTCACCCTCTTCTTCTTCTTCTTCAACTTCTTCTTCTTCCTCTTCTTCTACTTCTTTGTCTTCATCTTTTTATTCTTCTTCTTTGTCATCTTCTTCTTTTTTTTTTCTTCTTCTTATTCTTCCACTACCATTTCTTCATCTTCTTATTGTTATTATTATTATGATTATTATTTTGTATTGTTATTATTAATTTGTTTTTCTTCTTCTTCCTCTTCTTCTCCTTTTTCTTCCTGTAGTTCTCCTTCTTATTCTTATTCTTCTTCCTATTCTTATTCTTCTTATTCTTATTCTTATTCACCTTCATCTTCCTTTTCTTTTTCTTCTTCCAGTTCTTCGTCATGATCTTCTTTATCTTATTCTTCTTTGTCATCTACTTCTTTCTCTTCTTCTTCTCTTCTTTTTCTTTTTCTTCATCTACTTCTTCTTCTTCCTCAGCTTCTTCTTCTTTGCTTCTTGTTCTTGTTCTTCTCCTCCTTCTTCTTTTTCTTCTTCTACAACTTCTTCTTCCTCTCCTTTTGCGTGGTCATTTTCTTCTTCTTTTACTTCTTTTTCTTCTTCTTCTTTTCTTGTCCTTGTTTTTTTTTGTTCCTTCTTCTCTGTCTACTTGTTCTTCTTCATCTCCATATTCTTCTTCTCCTTCTTCTTCTTCTTCTTCTTCTTCCCTTTGTTATTCTTGTTCCTCTTCCTCTACTTTTTCCCTACTTGTTCTTAATCTTTTTCTACTACCACTACTACTACTTCTTCTTCTTCTAATTCTTCATCTTATTCTTCAACTTCTTCTTCTACCTCTTATTCTTCTTCTTCGACGTTTTCTTCTTCTTCTACTTCTTCTTCCTCTTCCTCTTCCTGTTCTTCTTCTCTTCTCCTTCTTTTTCATGATCTTCTTCTTCTTCTTCTTTTTCTTGTTTGTCTTCTTCTTCTTCATCATCATCATCTTCTTCTTTTTCTTCTTCTTCTTCTTCTTCTTTTTCTTCTACTTCTCTGTCCTCTTCTCGATCCTCTTCTTCATCTTCTTCTTCTTTTTAATCCTATTTTTGTTGTTCTTCTTCTTCTCCTTCTTCTTGTTCTTCTTTATTATTTTTCTTCTTCAACTTCTTCTTCTTCTTCTTCTTCTTCAACTTCTTCTCCTTCTTCTTCTTCATTTCTTCTTGTTCGTTTTCTTCTTCTTTTTCTTCTACTTCTTCTTCTTCATTTTCTTCTTCTTCTACTTCTTTATCTACTTCTTTATCCTTCTTTATTCTCTTCTTCTTCTCCCTCTTCTTCATTTTCATCTTCTCCTTGTCGTTCTTCATCTTCCACTTCTTCTTTGTCGCCTCCTTGTGTTCTTCATCATCTTCTTCTTCTTCTTCTCTCCTTCTCCTTCTCCTTCTTCTTCTTCATCTTGTTCTTCTTATTCTTCATCATCATCTTCTTCTTCTTCTATTCTTCATGATCTTCTTCTTCATCTTCTTGTTCTTCTTCTTTTTCATCTTTTCTTCTTCTTCTTCTTCTTCCACTTCTTCTTCTTCTCTTCTTCTTCGACTACTACTTCTTCATATTAGTATTCTTCATCTTTCTTCTTCTTCTTCTTCTTCGTTTTCTCCGTCATTTTCTTCTTTTTCTTGTTATTCTTCTTCTTCTTCCTCTTCCTCTTCTTCTTGTTTCTCTTCTTCCTCTTCTTCTACTTCTTTTTTTTCTTCTTCTTCTCCCTCTTCTTCTTTCTCTTCTTCACCATCTTAATCTCCTTCTTTGTCTTCTTCTACTTCTTTGTCTTGCACTTTTTCTTCTTCTTCTTCTTCTAATTCTTCTCCTCCTTTTCCTCTTTCACCTCCTCCTTCTACTTCATCTTTACCTTCTTCTCATTGTTCTCCTTGTTCTCCATCTCCTTCTTCTCCTTCTTCTCCTTCTTTTTCTTCTTCTACTTCATCATTTTCTTCTTCTTCTTCATAGCTTCTTCTTCGTCTTCTTCTTCTTCATCTTCTTCCTTTTCTTCTTTTGCTCCTTATTCTATGGCTTCTTCTTCCTCATCTCTTCGTCTTCGTCTTCTCCTTCTTCTCTGTCTTCTTCTTAATCTTCTCCTTCTCTTTCTACTCCTTCTCCTTCTCCTTCTTCTTCTTTTTCTTCTTCAGCTTCTTCTTCTTTTTCTCCTTCTCCTTAGTCAACATCTTCTTCTCCTCCTCCTCCTTCCTCCTCTTCTTCTTCTAATTCTTCTTCTTCTTCTTCTACTTCTCCTTCTTCTCCTTCTTCATATTCTTCTTCATTATGTTCTTCTCTTTGACTTCTTTGCAATTTTCTTCTATTCCTTTAACTTCTTTTTCCTCTGTTTCATTTTCTTCTTATGCTTCTCCATTAGCTTCTTTTTCTTCTTCTTCTTCTTCTTCGTCTCTTCTCGTTCTTCTTCTTCTTCTTCACTTCTTCTTCTTCTTCTTTTTCTTCAACTTCTAGTTCTTCTTTGTCTTTTCCTTGTTCATCATCTTCTTCTTTTAATTATATTATTGTTATTACTATTATTATTATTATTATTGTGTTGTTCTTCTTCTTCTTCTTCTTCCTCTTGTCCTCCTCATCTTCTTCTTCTTATTCTTCTTCTTCTTCTACTTTTTCTTCTTCTTCTTTGCCTTCTTTTTTCTCTTCTCCTTCTTTGTCCTCTTTATCATCATCTTCTTAATCCTTTTCTTCTTCTTCTTCTTCTTCTTCGTATCCTTGTCCTTGTTCTTGTTGTTGTTGTTCTTCTTCTTCTTCTTTTACTTCTCCTTCTCCTCTTCTACATATCCTTCTTGTTTGTTTTCTTCTTCTTTTTCTTCTACTTCTTATTCTTCGTTTCTTCTTCTTCTTCTTTTACAACTTCTTCTCATCTTCTTCTTCTTTTTCTTTTTGTCTCTTCTTCTTCTTCCTCTTCTTCTTCTTTTTTGTCACCTTCTTCTTGTTCTTCATCATTATCATCTTTTTCTTCTTCTTCTTCTTCGTGTTCTTCTTCATCTTCTCCCTTTCCTTCTTCTTCTTCTGTTCTTGTTCTTCTTCATCTTCTTCTTCTTCTTCTTTCTTCTTCTTCTTATCCTCATCCTCTTCTAATTCTTCTTCATTTCTTCATGATCTTCTTCTTCATCTTTTTGTTCTTTTACTTTTTCATCTTTTTCCTCTTATTCTTCTTCTACTACTTCTTCTTCCACTTCTTCATCTTCCACTTTTTCTTCTTCTTCATCTTCTTCTTCTTCTTCTTCCTTTTCTTCTTCTTCTTCTTCTTCTTTACTTCGTGTTCGCTTTCTTCTTCATCATCATCATATTCTTCTCTTCTTCCTCTTCTTCATCTTCTTCGTCTTCTTCTTCGTCTTCTTTGTCTTCCTATTCTTCTTCTTCAACATCTTCTTCTTCGTCTTCTTCTTCTTCTTCTTCTTCTTCGTCTTCTTCTTCTTCGTTTCTCCTTCTTCATTTTCTCTTATTCTTCTTGTTTTTCTTCTTGTTCTTGTTCTTCTCTTCTCTTCTTCTTCTTCTATTACTACTACTACTTCATTTTCTTCTTCTTCTTCTCTGTCTTCTTCTTCTTCTTCTTGTTCTTCTTATTCTTCACTTTCTTACCTCCTTCTTATTCTTCTTCTTCTTCTTTATCTTGTACTTTTTCTCTTTCCTCTTCTCCTCCTCATTTTTTACTTCATCCTTCATCATCTTTACCTTTTTCTCATTATTCTCCTTCTTGTTCTTTCCTTTTACCTTCTTTTCTTCTTTTTTTTCTTATCTTCTTTTCCTTCTTCTTCTTCATCATCATCTTCCTCATCTTCTTCTCCTTCTATGTCTTCTTCTTCATTCTCTTCTCTTCGTCTTCGTCTTCTTCTTTTTCATCTTCCTCTTCTTCTTTCCTCCTCTTTCTCCTACTCCTTCTTCTTTAGCTTCTTCTCTAGTTCTACTTCTCCTTCTCTTTCTACTCCTCCTTTTTCTTCTTCTTCTTCTTCTTCTTCTCCTCCTCCTCTTCCTCCTTCTTATTCAACATCTTCTTCTTCTTCTCCTCCTCCTCCTCCTTCTTTCTTCTCGTCTTCCTCTAATTCTTCTTCTTCTTCTTCTTCTTCTCTTGCTTCTCCTTCTTCTTGTTCTTCTTCTTCTTCTTCTTTTTCTTCTTCTTCTTCTTTTCTTCTTCTCTTCATTTTGTTCCTCTTCTTTGACTTCTTCTTCACATTCTTCTTCTATTCCTTCAAATTCTTTTTCCTTTTCCCCATTTTCTTCTTCTGCTTCTCCTTTTGCTTTTACTTCTTCGTCTTCATCTTTTTCTTGTTCTTCTTCTTCTTCTTTTTCTTCTTCTTCATCTTCTATCGTCTTTGTCATGTTCTTGTTCATCATCTTCTTTTTCCTCTTCGTCATCTTCTTCTTTTTCGAATTCTTCTTCTACTTCTTCTTCTTCTTCATCATCTTCATTTTCTTTTTCTTCTTCTTCAACTTCTTCATCATCGTCCTCTTTCTCTCCTTCCTTTTTCTTCTTATTCGTCTTTTCCTTCTGCCTCTTAGTATTCTTCTTCTATGTCTTGTTCTTTTTCTTCTTCTTCTTCTTCTTCTTCTTCTTCTTCCTTTTCTTCTTCACCTTCTTCTTCTTCTTTTTCTTCTCCTTCTTCTTCTTCTTCTTCTTCTTCTTCTTCCTCTTCTTCTTTATCATCTTCTTTTTCTTCTTCATCATCATCATATTCTTCTTCTTCTAGTTTTTCTTCTTTTTCTTTGTCCTCTTCTTCTTCTTTTTGTTGTTGTTCTTCTTCTAGTACTTTTTGTCTTCTTCCTCGTCATCTTCGTCTTCTTCTACTTCTTCTTCTTCACCTTCTTCTTCTTCGTCTAATACTTCTTCTCGATATTCTTCTTCTTCATCATTTACTTTTTCCTTCTACTTCTTCTTCTTCTTCATTTTATTCTTGTTCTTCTTTCTCTTCTTCTTCATCCTCACATTCTTCTTTTTTTCTACTTCTTATTATTGTTATTCTTTTTCTTCATCTTCCACATCTTTGGCTTCTTTTTCTTCTTCTTCTCCTTCTTCTACATCTTCTTCAACTTCTTCTTTTTCTCCTTCTTCCACTTTTTCTTCTTCTTCTTCCACTTCTACGTCTACCTCTTTCTTCTTCCTCTTCTTCTTCTTCTTCTTTTTCTTCTTCTTCTTCTTCTTCTTCATAATTATCTTCTTCCTCTTCTTCATCTTCTTTTCAACTTTTTCCTAATTTTCTTCTTCAACATTTTCTTCTTCTACTTCTTCTTCTATTACTTCTTTTTCTTCTTTCTTCTTCTTCACTTGTTCTCCTTCTTCTTCCTCATCTTCTTCTTCTTCGCCTTCTTCTTCTTTTTCTTCTTCTTCTTCTTTGCCTACTTCTTCTTCTTCTTCTTCTTCTTCTTCTCCGTCTCCATCTTATTCCTCTTTGCCTTCTTCTGCTTCTTGTTCTTCTACTTTTTTTTCTTTCTTTTCTTCCACTTCAACGTTTTCTTCTTCTTCTTCTTGTTCTTCTTCCTCTTCTCCTTCTTCTCATTCTTCTCCTTCTTCTTTCACTTCTTCATGTTCTTCCTCTTCTTCTTCTTCCTCTTAATGTTGGTCTTCTTGTTCTTCTTTCACTTCCTCTTCTCCTTCTTCTTAAGTTCTTCTTTTTTGGTTCTTCTACTTCTTCTTCTACTTGTTCATCTTCTTCTTCTACTTCTTCTTCTTCTCGTCCTCCTCCTCCTTTTTCTCATTCTTCTTCTCCTTATTCTAATTCTTCATCATCAACTTCTCATGCTTCTTCTTCTTCTTCTTCTTCTTCTTCTTTGACTTCTTCTACTTCTTTTTCTTCTTCTTCATCTTATTATGTTTCTTCTTCTTCTTCTTCTTCTTATTATTATTATTGTTATTCTTCCTCTTCCATTTCTTCTTTGTCTTCTTCTTCCTGTACTTCTTGTCCTTCTCTTTCTTCATCTTCTTCTCTTTGTTCTTCTTCTTCTTCTCTTTTTTGTAATCTTTTTCTTAATCATCATCTTCTTCTTCTTCCTCTTCTTCTTTGTCTCCTTCTACTTCTTCTTCTTCTTCTCTTCTTCCACTTCTTCTTCTTCTTCTTCTTCTTCTTTTTCCCCTTCCTCTTCATCTTCTTCTTCTTCTTCTTCTCCTTCTTCTTCTTCTTTGTCTTCTTCTTCTTCATCTTCTTTTCTTCTTTTCTTCTTCTTCTTCTTCTTCATCTTCTTCTTGTTCATGTACCTCTTATTCCTCTTCATCATCATCTTCTTCTTCTTCTTCTTCTTCTTCTTATTCCACTTCTTCTTCTAGTTCTTCATCTTGTTTCTTTTCTTCTTCTTCTTCTTCTTCTTCTTCTTCTTCGACTTCTTGTTCTTCTATTTCTTCTTCTTGTTTTTTCTTCATCTTCTTCATCATCTTCTTCTTCTACTACTACTACTACTTCTTCTCTTCTATTTCTACATCATCATGTTCTTCTTCTTCTTCTTATTCTACATCATCTTCTTCTTCTACCTCTTTATCTCTTCTTCTTCTTCTCTTCTTCATCCTCTTCTTCTTCTTCTTCTTCTTCTTCCTCATCTTCTCCGTCTACTTCTCCTGCTCCTTGCTCTTCTTCTTCTTCTTCGTCTCCTACTTATTCTTCGTCTTCTTCTCTTCTTATTTCTTCTTTTTTCTCCGTCTTCATCTTCTTCTGCTTCTTCTCCTTCTTCGTCTTCCTCTTCTTCTTCTTCCTCTTTATCTTCCTCATCTTCTTTTTTTGTGTTGTTGTTATTCTTGCTCTTCTTCTTCATTTTCTTTTTCATCATCATCATCTTCTTCTTCTTCTTCTTCCTCTTCTTCTTGTACTTTGTATTCTTCTTCTTCTTCTTCATCTTTTGTACTTATTTTCTTCTTCTTCTTCTTCTACTACTTTGTCTCCATCTTCTTTATCTAATTATTATTATTATTATTAGTAATATTATTATTATTTATTATTGTTATTACTATTATTATTTTAATTATTATTATTATAATTCTTCCACTTCTTTTTCTTGTTCTTTTTCTTCTTTGACTTCTTCTTCTTCTTATACTTCTTCTTCATCTTCTTCATCTACTTCTTCTACTTCTTTTTCTTCTTTTCTTCCTCTTCTTCTTCTTCTTCTTCTTCTTCTTGTTTTTCTAGTTTTTCTTCGTCTTCTTCTTATTCTTCTTCACCTTCTTCTTCTTCATCTGCTAGTTCTTCTCCACCTTCTAACTTCTTCTTCTTCTTCTTATCTTCTTATTCTTCTTATTCTTCTTATTCTTCTTATTCTTCTTCATCTTCTACTACTACTTCTTCTACTTCTTCTTCCTCTTCTTCTTCTTCTTCTTGTTCTTCTTCTACTTCATCTTTTGTTCATCTCGACATCTTCCTCTTCTTTTTCTTTTTTTTGTTTTTCTTCTTCTTCATTACAATCACCTTCTTCTTCTTCTTTTTCTTCTTCTTCTTCTTCATCTTTTTCTTTTTCTTCATCCTAATCTTCTTCTTCTTCTTCTTTTCTTCTTCATCTTCTTCTTCTTGTTTCTTTTCTTTTTCTTCAATGCTTCTTCTTTTTTTCGTCTTCTACTTCTTGTACTTCTTCTTCTTGTACTTCTTCTTCTTTTTCTCTTTCTTCTTTTTTCTTTTTATTCTTCCTCTTCTTCTTCTACCTCATCTTCTTCTTCTTCCCCTTCTTCTTCATCATCGTCATCATCATCATCATCATCTTCTTCTTCTTCTTCCCCTTCTTCTTCATTATCGTCATCATCATCTTCTTCTTCTTCTTCTTCTTCTTCTTCTTCTTCTTCCTTTTCTTCTTTTCTTTTCTTCTTCTTCTTCTTCTTCTTCTTCTTCTTCTCTTCTCTTCTTCCTCTTCTTCTTCTTCTTCTTCTTCTTCTTGTCTTCTTCTTCTTCTTCTTCATCCTCTTGTTCTTCTTCATCTTATTCTCCTTCTTTGTCTTCTTCGTTTTCTTCTTCTTTTCTTCTTCGTCTTTTTCTTCTTCTTCTTCTTGTTCTTCTTTTACTTCTTCTTCTTCTTTCTTCTTCTTCTTCTTCCTCTTCTTCTTCTTCTTCTTCTTCTTCTTTTACGACCTCTTCTTCTTCTTCTTCTTCTTCTTCTTGTACGACGTCTTCTTCTACTTCTTTCTATTTTGGTTCTTATTCTTCTTATTCTTCTATGTTTTCTTCTTCTTCTTTTCTCCTTCTCATTCTCCTTTTCCTTCTTCTTCATCATTTTCTTCTTCATGTTCAACTTCTTCTTCTTCTTCTTCTTTTTCCTTTTCTTGTTCTTCTTCTTCTTCTTCCTCATCTTCTTCAACTACTACTTCGTCTTCAACATCTTCCTCTTCTCAATCTTCCTCTTCTTCTTCGTCTCCCTATTCTTCTTCTTCTTCTTCTTTATCTTCTTTTTCTCCTTCTCCTTCACTTCTTCTTCTTCTTCTACTTCTTCGTCTAATTTTCTTCTTCTTCTTCAACATTTTCTTTTTCCTCTCCTTTATCGTCTTCTTCTTTTGACTTCTACTTCTTCATCTTCCTCTTCTTCTTCTTCTTCTTCTTCCTCTACTTCCTCTGCTTCGTCATCGTCATCTTCTTTTGTTTCTTTTCTTCTTCTTCTTCTACTTCTTCTCCTTCTTCTTCTTCCTTTTCTTCTTCTCCTTCTTGTTCTGCTTTTTCTTCATTGTCTTCTTCTTCTCTTCTTCTTCTTCTTCCTCTTCTTCTTCTTCTTATTCTTCTTATTCTTCTTATTCTTCTCTTCTCCATTTTCTTATTCTTCTTCTCCTTCTTCTTCTTCTTATTTTTCTTATTTTTCTCCTTCTTCATCAACTTTTTCTTCATCTTCTTCTTCTTCTTTGTCTTCTACTTCTTCTTCTTTTATTTCTTCTTCTTCTTCTTCTTCTTCTTCTTCTTCTGCTTCTTTGTTGTTTTTCTTCTTGTTTTCTATGTTTTCTTCTTCTTCTTCTTCTTTTCTCCTTCTTCTTCATCAACTTCTTCTTAATCTTCAACTTCTTTTATTCTTTTTCTTGTTCTTCTTGTTCTTCCTCATCTTCTTCAACTACTACTTTATCTTCGACATCTTCCTCTTCTCAATCTTCCTCTTCTTCTTCGTCTTCCTACTCTTCTTCTTCTTCTTCTTCTTCTATTTCTCCTTCTCCTTCACCTTCTTCTTCGTCTAATTTTTTTCTTCTTCTTCAACATTTTCTTTTTCCTTTTCTTTATTGTCTTCTTCTTTGACTTCTACTTCTTCTTCTTCCTCTTCTTCTTCTTCTTCTTCTACTTCTTCGTCATCGTCATCTTTTTTTGTTAGTTTTCTTTATCTTCTTCTACTTCTTCTCCTTCTTCTTCTTCTCCTTTTCTTCTTCGCCTTCTGTTCTGCTTCTTCTTCATTGTCTTCTTCTTCTTCTTCTCTTCTTATTCTTCTTCTTCTTCCTCTTCTTCTTCTTCTTCTTCTTCTTCTTCTTCTTCTTCTTCTTATTCTTCTTCTTCTCCTTTTTCTTCTTCTTCTTCTTCTTTTAATTCTTCTTCTCCTTCTTCTTCTTCGTCTTATTTTTCTCCTCCTTCATCAACTTTTTCTTCATCTTCTTCTTTTTCTATCTTCTACTTCTTCTTTTACATCATCTTCTTCGTCTTCTTCTTCTTCCTCTTCTCCTCCTCAAACTTCTTTTTATTCTTCTTCTTCTTCTTCTTCTACTTTTTCTTCTTCTTCTTTGCCTTCTTCTTTTCTTCTCCTTCTTTGTCCTCTTCATCGTCTTCTTCTTAATCCTCCTCTTCTTCTTCTTCTCCTTCTCCATGTTCTAGTTCTTCTTCTTCTTCTTCTTCTTCTTCTTCTTCTACTACTACTACTTTTTCTTCTTCTTTTACTTCTTCTCCTTCTTCTTCTTTTGTATATCCTTCTTATTCGTTTTCTTCTCTTTTTCGTCTACTTCTTCCTTTTCTTCTTCTTCTTCTTGTTTTACAACTTCTTCATCTCTTCTTCTTTTCTTTTTTGTCTCTTCTTCTTCTTCTTCCTCTTCTTCTTTCGTCGCGTCGCTTCTTCCTGTTCTTCATCATTATCATCTTTTTCTTCTTCTTCTTCTTCTTCTTCTTCTTCATGTTCTTCTTCTCTTTCTTCTTTCTTCTTCT
>JAIUJO010003810.1:0-80209 GCA_023846275.1 Vanilla planifolia
GTTTGTAAATGTCTTTAATAAGTTTTTACATGCTTTGCATAATATTTTGTGTTGTACTGAATTTATGATTGAGGTCATTGCACATGATATTTTTAGCATCTTGATATGCAACGTCTCTAAACAATTTATCTAATTTCTTCAATTTGATTCTTTGAATTTGTTGTATTGCAACACAAAATAAAATTTCCTTTCATATGACCATTATATGTGTTTGATTTTATTATATGGTATTGCTTCAATTCATCTCAATTCTACTTTAATATTAAAATAATGATGTCTAATCTAGATGAAAAAGTTTTCATTTGAGTTGTCTTGATGTGTTTATCAAAATAATTTCTTATTTTTTAATTTTTAAAAATTTTAAATACATTTTCCGCATTCTTTGAAAGTTATTTTGATTTGAACTCTAATTGACAGTCAAGGATATTATATTTTATCTTTTAACATCATGGAATGCGACTGTCACAAAACTTATTTGATTACTACAAACTTTTTTCATTAGAATTACATCATTATGTAGGTTTAAATCTCCACTTTTGTGATCATTACGTGAGTTTGACTCGATTAGATTAGATTTCTTTAATTTATATAATTTTATCTTTAAAATTTAATTAATATAAAAATATTTTTTTATTCTTATTTTCTTTTCTTTTCTTGTAATAATCCAAATTAATGTGCGATCAATTGAAAACGAACATTTTTGGAATGTTTCATCAAGCTCATCTAATTATAAATTCAATTTAATATTTTTGAATATTTTATCAATGTAGATTTTTTAACGCTTTTTTGAGATATTTCTTTTGTTTCATAATTTATTAATGAGGGATGTTACAATTGATCTCCATGATATCTTGCAATGTAGTTTTTTTTATTATTTATCTTATTTCTTCAAGAATGTGGTTGGATTTGTTTATATTACAATGAAAGTCTTATTCTTCTCTCGTGTTTCATTTAAATCACTTTTATTTGTCCCATTTACATTGTCCATTATGCTTACTTTATGTTAAAAATGTAATTTATTATTTATTATTTTAATTAACATTATAATTCATAACAATTTTAGAAAAGCTACGATCAACATGAAACAAACGTGATTACACTTATCTCAATGACTCTATCTTGTTAATAGTAATTTTTAATAATTTCAAATCTTTTATTCTCAAGGTTTGCCGCCTTATAAGGTATTTCAATTTTTACTTAATTTGACAATTGCAGATGCAGCAATCGTTCTTCTTAGTATGTTGGAATGAAACTTTTCTGTTTTGATTTTGTTAATTTTATTAAAACGAAATCTCCTCTCGTGTGACCTTTATGTCTCTATAATGTACGTGGCCAACCAAAACAACATATATGTCATTAAACTCATTTTTTCATCCACTGTTAAACTAAATATTAACTAATATGTTGTTAGCCTCATTTAATTTTTTATGGTTATTTAGTTATATTATTATGTGACTAAAATCTCCTTTTTGTGACCCTTAAATAATTTTCATTTGGTTATATAGTTTTTTAATTTAACTCATTTTATTTTTAAATTTTGTTTATTATTTTATTATTGTTTATGCTTATTTAACTTAGTAACTCATAGCTATTTTTAGTGAGGTCTAATCAAATAAAAAAGCTTATCATTGAATTTATCTTAATGAGCTCTATATAGCTAAATATTTATTATTATATTTTGACCTTTAGTTGATTAGTGTCTAATATAATATTATAATTATTCATAAGATATCATGATTTGTGTCTAATTTAATGATCTAGGATGTTAGACATAATCTCCTTAGTGTCTTGGTGGGCAACTTTCTTTTATAGTTAATCTTAATTATTCAATTTTTTAGTTTGATTTGTTTATATTACTATGTAATCTAAATCTCAACTTATGTAGCATTTGCTTCTTATTACAACTATACTAAATTGATTCACATTACGATATTTAAACTTTAATATTTAGTACTTAATATTAAAATAATAATTTTTTATTATTTAGGATTAATTTTCTTGGCAATTCTAAGTAATTCGAAAGGAAGTCTTTATGAGACAAATTTGTCACTAGGCTTATCTCGACGAACTTGTTAATATTAAATAGTTATTATTATATTTTTAAATATTATATTTAGTTTATTTCGACACCCTTTGTAAGGCAGTTTCATTCATACCAAATTTGATGATCAATGAAGTTACACTAGACTCCTTAGACATTTTGGGATGTAGCTTTCTTATATAATTTCTCTCATTTGTTCAAATGTCTCACTTTGACTTGGTTATATAATTAGGCAATACTAATGTTTCTCTCATTCGACCTTTAGTTGTGATATTTTTGTTAATCAAAATGCTTCAATTTATCTTATTTCAAACTTATTATCGATTTACTTAATACAAAAATAAAGTTTTTTTCTTATTTTTTCATATTTAAATTAGCTATTTATCGTAATTGCAAAATATGGTCCAACCAAGATGATTCAAATTTCATTGTAGTGAACTAATAAAGTTCCATATAAATAAATATCAATTTCAATATTTTTAAAAATGTTATTTATTAGGATTTTTTGTACACTTTATTTTGAGGATGCTACAGTCAAAATTTTTTTATCTTGGAATTAATCACATTTCTTCTTAGTTTTTCCTTAGATAGGGTTATATTACAATGAAACACAAACTCTACTCTTGTGTCACCTTTACATCAGCTTGATTTGCTTACATTATGTTATTTTAATTTATTTTAACTTATTTTTAATATATATATATTTAATATTTTAAAAAATTAATATTTTTCAATTATTTAATTTTGTAATCAACATAAATTCCAAATGTGGCCCAATGCAGATGGAATAGACATCAATCGATTTTTCTTGACATCTCCCTTCAATTAATATATTTATCATTAAATTTTTCAATATTTTTTGATAGGTTTTTAATCAGAATTTTTATTTATACCACCTTAAAGGATCGAGTATATTAAACACAATTTCCTTGTTATTTTTTAGTGCATGTTTTCGACATAAATTGTCACAATTTCTCAAAAGTATTTCTTTTTATTTGATTATATTACTATGCAACTCTAAATCTCCTCTCACTTGACCTCTACATCACTTTCTTATGTTATTTTATATTAGTTTAGTTTACCTTTTTTATTATTAAAACTATTTACGTATTTTTTAAAATTATATATTGTGATTCATTTCTCTTATCTATCTTGGTAATTCACAATTATTCAGAATGAGATTTGATCAAGATAGAACAGATGTCCTTGGATGTCTCTTAATGAGTTTTACATAATTAAATATTAATTTTTATATGTTTTTTGGATTTTTCATTTTATTTAGTTTTTAGTTACTTTATGATGTGTTTTAACTATACTTGCTTTGACTATCACGGATATTATACTTGATCTACTTAGTATCTCATAATTTTGACTTTCTCATTCTATTTTCTTGAAATCAACAAATTTTATTTTTATTTAGATATATTAATATGTAACTTTGAATCTCTTTTTGTGTGACCGCTCTTGTAATTCTACTCAACTTGACAAGTCATATCCAATTAAATATTTAGTTTTTTATTATTTTAAAATATTTTTCATTAGGTTTTCAATGCTTTGTGCGATAATTTCGCTTATATTTGATTTGATGATCAAAGATGTTATACTTGATCTACTTCGCTTCTTGGAATATAACTTTCCTATATAATTTATCTCATTTATTTAGCATCGTTATACTCATCTTGACTAGCCATATCCAATTAAAAATTTATTTTTTAATTTTTTAAAATAATTTTTCATTTTGTTTTCCATGCTTTGTTAGATAATTTCATTTATATTAGATTTGATGTTCACCTGATCAACTTAGCTTCTTCGAAAATAGTTTTAATATATAATTTATCTCATTTATCAAAATGTTTTGATTTGATATGGTTATTCTTTTTTGAAAACAACAATTCTTCTCTAATATGAACTTTATATAATTTGATTTGGGTATACAAACTTTCTTTAATTTATCTCATTCTATCTTGTTCAGTTTTGTAATTTATAGTAGTTCCAAAAATATTCTAATTGAGACAAAACAAACATTTTGGACTCATTTGGATTACAACCATCTAATTAAATATTATTTTTTATATTTTTAAATATCTTATTCAATGGTATTGGAACATTTTACTAGGTATTTTGACTTGTACATGACTTTATAATCAAGAATTTTGCACTTGATCTCCTAATTCTCTTAGAATTAAATTTCTCAACAATTTATCTCATTTCTTCGGTGTTTTCCCATCATTTGGTTATATTATTATGAAACTCTAGTTATCCTCCTTGATGACCCTTGTAATGCTTTAATTTGCATAAATTTCATTATTTTAAGCACATTATTACTCGAAATTTATTTTATTTAATATTTAATTATAAATTATTTCTTAATTAATTTTGTTATTCACAGTAATTCAAAACATATTTTGGTGGAGACAAAATAAATGCCTGTGTAGTCATCTTAATGAAAGCTATGAAATTAAAATTTTATTTTTTTATGTTTAAATGTTATGTTTTCTAGAGAGTTGGAACACTTTATAAAATGATTCTACTTGTTCAAAATTTGATGGTTGAGGAGAATACACATGATTATATTATATTCTTGGAATGCAACTTTCTAACATAATGCATCTCGCTTTTATGTTTGTTTTGTTTTGATTTTAATATAATAGTTATTAAATATAAATCTTACATTATGTGAACCTTTTTTGATTGATTGTACTAAATTACGTCAATTTATCTCTCTTTTTTAATATATTTCCCTGATATTAAAATATCAATTTATTATTATATGTCGACTTAGTTAGGTAATGTGCAATTACACAAAATGACACTCAATCGACATGAAACACATGTACTAGGACAAAACTCAATTTGCTCTATTCCATTGAATATTTGTTTTTTTATTATTTTTAATATATTTATATTAGGTTTATTACATGCTTTACAAGATATTTTCTTTTATAAATTATTTAATGATTGATAACGTTACACTAGATCTCTTTGGTATATTTGAACACAACATTTCTAAATAATTCATCTTATTTCTTGAATATTTTTCCTTTTAAATTGTTTTATTACTATGTGACATTGAATCATCTCTCATGTGACATTTACATGTGTTTGATTTGGTCATATCACAATGCTTTAGTTTGTGTAATTCTAGCTTTAATAGTTGTTTAGTTAATTTGGAAAAAGTAATTTATTATTATTTATGCTTATTTACTTTAAAAACATTTGGAAATTAAAAATGAGGATATGTTTAGATAAAACAAACATCATTGGACAATTTTGATGAGTTTTATGCAATTTGATATACATTTCTAAATTTTAACAATTTTATTTTTATTTTTTTTTAACAATTTCAAAGACATTTCAATTTAGAAAAAATTTGCTAATCGAGGATGTTACACTTGATCTTCATAGAATCTTGAAATTAAGCATTCAAGTATAATTTGTCTCATTTCTTCATTTTTTTATTTGGTTATATTACTATGAAACTATAACTCTTCTCTTATGCGTCCTCAACATTTCTTTTACTTAGAAAATTAAATTGCTTCCATTTTTCTTATTTTAGTCTTCGTATATATTTACTTAATATTAACATAATAAATTACTAACATGTGTGCTTATTTTATTTTAATTTATAGTAATGCCAAAGAGGTCTGATTGAGATGAAAAAATATTCATTCGACTCATCTAAATAATTTCCAGATAATTAATTATTCCTTTTATATTTAAAAATATTTAGTTTTCTAAGGTTTTGGCATTCTTTTTGCCATTTAAATTATTAACTTGTTTAACTATCAATGATATTATACTCCATCTCATAAGTATCATGTAATTCAACTTTGCCTAATAATTTGTGTAATTTCTTAAAACTTTTTGCATTAAATTCAAACTCGCCTCTTGTTTAACAATTAAATCTCGTGTTTAGCAATCTCATAATGCTTGAATATATCCCACATAACCAATAATAAATTTATGCTCAACATATAGAATAGAATTTATTATTTTTTATGGTTATGTATTTTTGTAATTTATAGTAATTCAAATCAATGTTCAATTGAGATGAACAAATGATATTGTAGTAGATTTTATACGCTGTTGGCATGATTTACAGACCTTCTCCATTAGTACCTGATTTGATTTTTTAGGATGTTATGCAATGTTTTGTTAAAATCTTGGAATGCAACGTTCTTCTATAATTTTTCATTTTTCTTTAAAGTTTGTACCCATATTTTATTGTATTACTGAGTAACTCTAAATTCCATTTCATGTGGCATTTACATTGCTTTTATTGGTAATATTACATATTTCAATTTAGCTCATTTATTTTTTAATATATATTTTTTATATTAAAATAATAATTCTTTATTTTTTATTCCAATCTAATTAGCAATTTTGCAATTATTTAAAATATGCCTTGATCAAGAAAAAAAATATTTTGAGTCATCTCAATGAGCTATATCCAATTAAATGTCCAATTTTATATTTTAAATATTTTATTTTTAATTGTTTTTGTATGCTTTAGAAGTGTTTATCTCTGCACAAAATTTCATGATTAAGGATATCACACACAATCTACATTTATCTTGTAATGTAAGTTTTGCATAAAATTTTTTTCATTTTTATAACATTTACATCGATAATTTTCTCATGTCTGAACTTCACATCATTTCTAGTTAGGGATAACAAAATTTCTTAAATTTAACTTAATTTAATCATATTATATATTTGCTTAACATTAAAATAACCCATTTTTATTATGTATACTTAATTAAATTGGTAATTTGCAATAATGTTTATGAGGTTTAATTGAGATGAAATAAATATCTTTTTCTTTTCAATACTTAATCTGACCAATTAAAGGTTCATATTTTATATTTTAAATAATATATTTTTTAAAAATTTTTTTGGCATTTATGATACATTTTTATTCGTACTTGATTTAGTGATCAATGATGTTGTAATCAATTTTTTTAGTATCATCGAATTCGGCTTTCCATTACACTTTATCTCCTTCGTATCCTAGTAATTCATAGTTTTTCAAAATGTGGTCTAAGTATGATGAAATAGTTGTCATTGGACTTATCTTGATAAGCTTCATCTAGTTAATTAATTACTTACATTGAAAATTTTATTTGTTAACTTTTTGTAAACTTTTATGATGAATTTTTAGGCATACATGGATTGATGTTCAAAGATGTTTGACTTGACCTTCTTGTACCTTTGAATGTAGCTTTTTTGTATGATTTATCACATTTCTTCAAGCATTTCATTATGGTTTTATTATATTACCATGTAACTCTAGATCACCTACTATATAACTTTTGTATGTCATATATTTGATCCTAATATATTGCTTTAAATATAACATTTACACCCTAAATAAATATTTATTTAGTATTACATTAATAATCATTTTATTTTATCAATATTTTTTTTGTAAATTATAGTCGTTCTTAATGATGTTTAATAGAGAGAAAAATTAATAGGCATTTCTTGGTGAGCTTTATCAAATTACACATTTAATTATATATTGTTAAATAATTTATTTGCATCATTTTTTTAATTATTTATTTATATTAAAATAATATTTTATAATTTTTTTTATTTATTTTTGTAATTCATAGTAATTTTGACCTTAATCCAATCTAAGTGAAAGAAACATTATTAAATGCTATTATATGAGCTCTTAAAAATTGAATATTATTTTTAATTTTTTTAATCAGTAGGTTTTCAAAGAATTTATATGCTTCACATGGTATTATATTTACTAGCTAATTTGATAATGAAAGATAGCATTCTTCAACTCTTTAGTATCATGGAATATATGCTTCCTATATAATATATCCCATTTCTTCAAATATTTTGCCATTATTTAATTATATCACTTTAAAATATTAGTTCCTCCCTAATGCAAGTCTCACATTTCATTATTTTTGTTATATTATATTGCTTTAATTTACCTAATTATAGTTTAATTATCAAAACACTTAAAATTAAAGTTATAATTTATTTTTTTTTATATTATTAAATTTTATTATTCATATAGCTTTATCAAATTAAATACTTATTTTTTAAGGGTTTTATTTTCTAGTATTTTTCCATTATTTATGATAAATTTTGATTAGTACTTTATTTTACTATCATGGAAGATCTCTTTAGTTTATTTGAATACAACTGTCTTATATAATGTATTTAACTTCTTCAAATATTTTTCTTTAATTTTGTTACATTATTGTAAAACTATAATTCTCTTCTAATATGGTATCAACATATCTTTAATTTAGATAAAATATATTAGTTTAATTTATCTAATTTAAGTTTTGATATATATATATTTATACAATATTAAAATATTATTTTATATCTATTTATTTTTTTTATTTTGCTAATTTATCATAATTCCAAATGAGATCTTATGAAGATGAAACAAACAGAGCTAGACTCATTTAGACAACTATAATCTAATTGTATATCTATTTTTTAGTTTCTAAAAATTATATCTTTCAAGTGTTAGGATTTTTTATGAGTTATTTTAATTCATAACTTATTTGATGATGGACGTTGTTACAATAATTTGTAGTATCATTAAAGGAGACTTTTCTATTTAATTTATCAAATTCCATAAAAATGTTTACTTTAATTTTGTTATATTAGTATGTGAATGTTAATTGGCTCTCCTTTGACTTTTACATAACATTGATTTGGTTACACTAAATTTTTTCAATTTATCTAATTTATATTTTAATATATATTTATTTAATATTATAATAATATTGTTTCATTATTTATTATTATTTTATGTTAATTTATAGTAATTATAAATGAGGGTAAATTGAGATGAAATAAAAATTGTTTGACTTATCATGATAAGATAGATCTAATTGAACATTATTATTTATAATTTTTAATGTTGTATTTTCTAAAGTTTTGGCATATTTTACTGGTTAGATTAATTCATACATTACTTGATGGTCATAGACATTACAGTGATTTCGTTATCTTAGAGTGCAACATTGTTTTATAATATATCTCATTTGTTCAATTTTTTTAGATTAGTAATAATATTATGTAATGCAAAATCTTGTCTCATGTGACATTTACATTGGCAATTGCTAGAAATTAAAAATGAGGACTAATAGAGATGAAACAAACAACTTTGGACTTGGCTTAACAAGTTCTATCAAATGAAATATTTATTTTTTTTATTTAAATCTATGTATTTCAATGGTTTTATCATATTGTGCAACACGTTTTGATTCATACCTTATTTGATGATCAAGAATGTTATGCTCGATAATCTTAACAAATTGCAATGCAACTTTTTTTGTATAATTTATCTCATTCTTTCAAATATTTTGGGTTTTATTTTTATATTACAACAAAACTTAATTTTTCCCCTAGGTAACCATTACAATTCCTTTATGTAGTTGTATTACACTACTTTAGTTTATCACATTTTGTTATTAAAATATACTACTCGATTATAAAAAAAATATTTTGTTATTATTTATGCTTATTTAATTTATAAATAGTAACAATTCCAATCAAGGTTTGATCGAGGAAAAAAAATATCGAAAGACTTGTCTCAATGAGCTCTATCCAATCAAATATTCCTATTTATATTTTTAGATATTTTATTTTCTATGATTTTACATGGTTTATGAGATATTAAGATTCATAACTAATTTGAAAAATAAAGATGTGACCCTTGATCTTCTTACTATCATAGAATGCAAGTTTTCAGCACAATTCGTCTCTTTTCTATATTTTTTTGCTTTGATTTGGTTATGTTGCTACGAAATTCTATTTCTATTCTCACGTTATATTTACATTTATTTTATTTCACTATATTACATTGCTTTAATTAACATATTTCAGCTTCAATATATATATTTTTTGTGTATTAAAATAGTTATTTGTTATTATCTATATTTATTTAATTTTGTCATTCATTATAGTACCAAATGATGTATAATTGAGAAACAAATTTTCTTTGACTTTCCTCAATAAGATTTATTCAATAAAATATTGTTTTTAATATTTTTTTAATTTTTTAAATATTTTCTTCACTAAATGTTTACCAGCTCTACACGACCTATTGATTCGCATCACATTTAACTTTCAAGGATATGATACATGATCTTCCAGGCATCATGGAATACAACTTACCTATGAAATTTATTTAGTTTCCCAAAATATTTCATTTTTATTTTTTTATAACCATTTAACTCTAAATCTACTCTTAAATTCATTTGCCTATTTAATATTGTATAAATTTATCTATTTTCAACTTTAATGGATGTTTACTTAATTTTAATGTAATAATTTATTATTATTTGTGCTTGTCTACTTTTGTGCTTCACAAAAATTGCAAATGTGGTTTGATTAAAATAAAATAATTGTCAGTTGAATCAACTCATTGAGCTCTATCCCAATAAATATTTTATTTCTATATTTTTTGGTTATTTTATTTTCTAAGGTTTTGTAGTGCTTTACGAGTCATTTCAATTAATAACTAATTCAATGATCGAGAATGTTGCACCTAACCTACCTAGTGCCTTAGAATGTGACTATCTTATATAATATTTCTTATTTCTTTTAATCATTCACTTTGATTTGGTAATGTTAATTTGCAACCCTAAATCAATTCTTCTGTGATACTTACATTACTCTTATTTACTTAAATTATATTATTTCAATTTATCCTATTTTAACTTGAAAATATACTTGCTAAATTTTAAGGAAGAAATAAATTATTATTTATGCTTATTTAAATTTATATTTGTAGTATTTCAAATGAGGATAGTTTGATACAAGACAAACATCATTCAACTCATCTTGATAAGTACCTTTTTAAAACTCCCATGTTTTGTGAGACATGAATTTGTAACTAATTTCGTGATCCAAGATGTTACACTCAATCTTCTTAGTATGTTGAAAAACAACTTTCTTATATAATTTATCTTATCTGCCCAAATTGTTTGCTTTCATCTTGTTTCATTACTATGAAGCTCAATTTCTCCTCACTTGTAACCTTGACATTGCTTTGATAGGTTAGATTATATAGCCTTAGTTTTTTTTCATTTTAACTTTAAATTATATGTACTTAATATTAAAAAAATCATATTCTATTATTTATTCTTAACAATTTTTAAATCAAAATAATTTCGAACGAGATTTGATTAAGACAAAATAAATGTCATTAGAATAGGCGCATATGCATGCATAAACACACACGCAAGCTTACCTACACACATACAGAAACACACAAGTATACACACGCATGCATATGTTCATACACGTAAGCATATACACACTCACACCCACACACATGCATACTATAAGCATAACACACACACACATGTTCGTGTGCATGCACTCACATACATAGAAGTAGACTCGCATGCACATATATGTGCATCCACACATATGCATAGGCAAACACACACTCATACACGCACACACACGCATATGCATACATGTACAGGAACACGAACATACATACCAAAATGCATGCACCTACACACACACGCATCAACACATACACTCATATATATAAAGACTTACTCTAGCATATCCATGTTCCAACACACACACTGAACACACACAATCATAAGCATAAAACATACACACTTACACATGCATGCATGCACGCAAACATACATGTACTTGTGCACATATATACACACCCACAAATAAAAAACATGCACACAAATATGCACAACTACACATAAGCAGACACATACATGTGCTTGTAGAATCATACACACACACACACTCACACTTTTGCTCACACACCTACTTGCAAACATGCACAGACACATTGAAACATAAGACCATACCCACACATGCTCACACATAGATAAACACATGCATACATGTGCACATGCATATACATCTATTCATGCACACTGGCACATGCACATATGTATACACTTCCTTGCATGCAAGCACACATCCACACACATGCACTCACAAATAGGCATAAGGCACACATGCATACACAAAGACATACACATGCAAGTAGACATGCACACATGTTTGCAAACACACATAAACAAATGTGGACCCATGCACCTACACACTCACAAAGACAAGCACATGTATACGCACTCATAAAAATATGCACATACACTACACAAGCATGCACATGCACAAGAAGACACATGTAAACATAAAACCACACACACGTGAGCACATTCATGCACATACACAAGCACACACACACACGTGTGCACGCATGCACATGCACACATGCACACATACACAAACAAGCATACTCAAGCACACATCCACACTTGCACAAGACAACCACACATGAATGCTTGTACATGCTGACATGTACAAATGTACACATACATACACACACACGTACACACATTAATGCACAATCATGCCTCATGCATACATGCACACAAGCACACACATGCATAAGTGCAAACAAATACATGTGCAAAACCCCACTCACACATGCACACAAACACAAACACATGTAAGAAAGCACACATATGCTTATACAAATACACATAAAATTACTCACACACATACACACAATAATATTATGCACACAAAATCACATACATGTATGCAAAATGACACATGACAATGAACCCACACCTACACACCCACGTGCATACATGCATGTGCGTTTGTGTGTGGATGCATGCATTTGTGTGCACGAATACACATGTACATTTGTGTGTGGGCATTTGCATGTCTATTTTGTGTGTGTGTGTTTACATGTGCTTGTGTGTATGTGTGTGTGAATCTTTGTGAGTATGCATGTGTATGTGCAAGTGTGTATGCATATGTGTGTCAATGCACATATATTGGTAAGCACACAAATTCACAAACACTTTCATAAGCAGAAACATAAACATGCTTACACATACCCACATACATGCACATGTGCATCTAAGCAGACAGACACACCACACACATATAAACATGCACATGCACAGACACACACATATAGACATGCACATGCACTGGCACACACATAGGTACATGCAAATGCACATGCATGCATAGGCAATCACACACGCACACTCATGCAAAGGCATGAAATCACATTGATACACAAACATAAGTACACACACACTTTCACATATGCACAAATGATGCACACACATGCATATGCAAAGAAGGCACATGTGTGCACATATGCATGCACACCTACACACGTACAAACACATACACATCCATAGGCACACATGCATACACAAATACAAAGCACACTAACACACACACACATACATGCACACATGCATGAACATGCAAAGACATATACAAGCATAAATACCGACATTCATACATGTATATGCAAATACACATGCATAAACAAATGCACACAAACACACATAGACTCATCCATACGTAGACATAGACACAAACACAGATGCAAATCGATAGACATATACACACAAACACACAAATAAGCATGCACACACACAAACAAACATGAAAATGTACACCCAAACATGAAAACATAAGTACACAAAAGGCCTACACACATGCACACACATTCGCAAATACATGTAAACACGAATACATATTCACATAAATATGCACATATAATTACACAAAAATGGTACACGCACACACCTACATAAACACATAAATAGAAACACACAGAAGCTCACAGACACAGACATATCCATAGAAGCAAATATACACGCACACACTACACACATCCACAAACACACATACAAGTGCACAAACATGCACACATGCATGCACACAAAAACATGAACATGCATACCCATGCACATGCACACACAAATGCACATGCACTTGCACAAGTATGGAGACACATAAACAAAGGCTGACACATTTACACACACATGCACATCGACATGCACTTGTACATGATCGCAAATGCATACAAACAAGTACACATATATACAAACACACATACATGGACACACATGCACAGTCATTCACACAAGCACACGCACATATACATACACACACATAAGTATGCACAAATGTGCATGCATGCACACACATGCACACCTATAATCACACACAAATGTATATAGACACATGCACTCATGCACCCATACAAATGCTCATGTGCATGTGCATAGACCTATATAGAAATGCAAGAACACACACAAATGCATGCACAAAGACTTGCAAACAATCATGTAGGAGCACACACACACACACTCACCCACACACAAAGATACATAAACATGTACACAAACAAACATGTGTGAATGCACACACATGCATATAAATGCATGCAATACTTATGCGCACACACATGCATGTTCACGCTTGCACAAATTAATGCACTCATGCACACACATACAGATGCATACACACATGCACAGAAGCACACATAAATGTATGCATAAGCACATGTATGCACATACACATGGATGCATATGCACACAAAAATAAACACACACACATGTACTCACAATCACACACATACACAGGCATACACATACAAAGGCACACATGCATAAGCACACACATTCACACAGCCACACACACACATGCATAAAAAAATGCAATTAAAAATATATAAACAAATGCTCACATTTACACACATGCGCTTGTGCACACAAATACACATGCACTCAAAAAAATACACCTTCACACATACTGACAAAAACACACATATACACATGATTGCACATGTGCACATGCTGACAAACACACACACGCACCTACACACATGCACATGCAAAGACACACATAAAACACATACACACACATGCACACTCATGCACCTACTCACACACACATACCTACAAAATGCACACACAAATAGACGCACATATGTATACATGAAAACACACATAACTATAACGGCATACATGGTCTCATACACAAGCATGTACACACATACGCACACACACACTTATGCAAAGCTCATACATATAGATATGCACACACATGTGTGCATGCATACACACGTACACATACATGCACACATACACAAAAACACACATGCATATATACACCAATACACATGCACATGCAAAGCACATAGATGAATGCATGCACATAAATGCACATGCATGCACCCACACACACAAAAGCACACACATATTCATCCGCACACCCCCTATGAACAAAAACCCACCATACACACTAACACACACACACATGCACATGCACACATGTACATACACATGCCTTCACACAGACAAGAACACAAAAACATACACACGAATGTGTATAGATAAATTCACACACATTCACCCACCCACTTACAAACAGACACATATACCTGTGCTTACACACATACGCACATGCACATGCACACACTCATGCACTAGAGGCACAAGCACACACATGTGCAAAAAAATGCACACACACACTCATACATGTATGCACATACACACACACTTGTATAAGCACTTGCATATATATACACACACATACTGACACAATCATGCACACATACATTCACATGCACAAATAAGCACACACACATGCACATGGAAATACACTCACATATACACACATATATACATATACACACATTCACAAAGGCATGTGCATGCTCAACATAAATAAGGGCACACATACCTGAAACCAAATATATTGATGCACACACACGTATACTTTGTGCATGCACTCACACATGCACATTATTGAACACATGCACGCACACAAGCTCACATGCACCAATATACAAACATGTGCACACACATATGTAAACACAAACAAATGCATGCATATACACACATGCACAAAGACATGAGCACCCACATAGCTACATCTAAATGCATGCACACATGCATGCACACAAAAACAAGCACAAATACACACACAAACACATACATTTACATAAGCATGCACAAATGAATACACAAATCTATAAAAAATAGACATGTCAATAGAAACTCGCACACACACATAATCAAATGCATGCAAACACACACATACACACAAAGACATGGACACAAATAGATGTAGACACATGCACACTCACATGCAAATACAGTCATGAACACACAAACATGCACACACATGCATTCACACACACACATGGACACTTAGACATATGCACATAAGCTCACATGCACACAAACACACACACATTGAACACACTTCTACAACAATATGCACACACAAACATGTTGACAAATGTACAAGCACAAACACACATACACACGCACACATGCACATCAACATGCAAGCACATAGACCCTTATACATGCACACAAAAACACACACACAGAGTGTAAGCTTGCACAAGCACACATACCCATTGGCATAGATATGCAATTACACAAGCATATGCACATGCACACAAGCACCAACACACAAACACACACACATGTACCCATCTACACACATGCACACCTATGCATACCTTCAAACACACATCACTATGCAAACACAAGCACATGCACACGGACATACACATGCTTATACTCAAATGCACATGCATAAAAAATACACATGCATGCACACATGCAAGCACAACAATATGAATAGACACACTCTCACACATGCACACACACACACAAGCACACACATGCACACACACACACACACGTGCACATAGATACACACACATGCATTAACATAGCCCTAATTGCACACACATACAATTGTGCAAATGCATGTACGAATGCACACACATACACACACGTGCATAATAACACATACATGTACACACATGCTAAGATCTATGCACTCATGCTTACACACTCAACCATAAATATGAACACATACACAAAATTACACACACATTCACATACATATACACAAAAGCACATACACACACACACACACGCAAACATATGTATACACACATGGATAAACATATGCACACACATGAACAAAGACTACAGCACACCCATACACAAATACACACACATACACAGACACATACCCACACACACTGACACAAACACACACAAAGATGCACACACACGAACACAAAGACACACACATGCACACACCTGCATGCACAAATGTATGTTCATACACATAAACAACCATTCACATGCACACACACACATGCACATGCACACATAAGTAAAGATACATGCATCCACACTCCCATATAAGGAAACATGCACACAAACTCACTCACAGGTACAAACACATGTGCATGCACACTTAGAAACAGAAACACATGCATGCATACACAAATGCACGTACACACACACACATATGCATACTCATATGCTCACACACAAACACACTCATGAATAACCACGTGTGCATGCACTTGCATGCACACACACACATGTCAACTTGCACATAACACTTGCACAATCAAAAGTGCAAATATGTGTAATACATAACCAAAGATACTCACATAAACACATGCACACACATGTGGACATGCATGCAAACATATACAAGAATGTACAAACAGAGACTTGCATAATCACACACAGCCCCCACTCACATTTGTACGAATTCTCATACACATGTGCCCCAAGCACACACACAGAGGCGCCCAAGTGGACACACACAAATCTCAACACACACCCACACATACATAAGAACACACACACATGCATACATAAATACCCTCGCACACATGCACACACATGCCCACAAACCCATAGACATGCATACACATGCACTTTCACACACATGCATACAGATGCACTTTCACACACTTGCATATGCACATAGACCCATACATAGCCACACACATGCATGCACATGGCAACACACAAACATGCACACACACACACACACTCACATGCAAAATCAAAATACATAGATAAGCCACACATGCATAAGAGCAAACAAGAAAATAAATGCATAAGAACTCACAAACACATGTGAACACATGTAAGCACAAGCACACTAACACACACCCACACATATGCACATGCAAAAACACAAATGCATAGCACACACATTCTCACATGCATGTCCATATACATGCATATGGATGCACACACAGACCCACTTAGATGAACACACATGCACACAAACATACATACACAAAGAATAGAAAGACACACAAACACGTATGCACCCATGCACACATAACCACACCTGCACACACACATTTACAGACTAGCACCAACACACACACACATGCACATGCACACACATGCACACACACATGCACATGCACACACATGCACACACACATGCATACACAAGCACACATACATGCATGCAAACATCCAAACTCATATGCACACATGCACACTTACAAGAAGACATGCACAAATATAAGTACATGCTTACACATATACCCACTTACACACATACATGCATCCACACACAAAACACCCACATGTGCACACACATCAGCAAACTCATGCACACACATACAAACACACGTGTGCATGCATGCACATGCACATACACTCCAATACACAAACACACATATGCACTCACAAATACACACACATAGACACTCACACACAGACATACACAAATGCACAAATGCATGTGGGTAAGCACACACACATGCCCACACCCTCACACATTGATGCACAAACTATCACACTTGCTCACATACAGGAATAAGCATAAATGAACAGAAATGCACACACTTATACGCATATAAACTCACCCTCACACCTACGCACACAAACACAAATGCGAACACATGCAAACCCACAAATGCACACACACGCACATGGAAATACACACTGGCACACACTTGCACACATCCACACTTGCATGTAGATACACACACACATGCTTAAATTCCCACACACACATATATCCTCATGTGCACACACACATACACTTGCACACAAGCACATGAATGCTTATAGTGATGCACACAAGCACATGAACACACACACACACATGCATGCACTTGTAGACACGCATTCATTGTTTCTTACACATAAGTAGGCACACATAGATAAGCATGAACACACACACGCATATGCACATGCACACACACACACACACACACACATACATGAACATAGAGAAAAATACATGCACACACACACACACCCCGATACACAATCCCGTACACAAACATATGAACATATGAGCACATTCACAAACACACTCTCTCACACAAACACATGCACATAGGTATGCACACACTCATGAGGATGTAAACACACCCACATGCACACAAATATACATGCATAGGCACACATGCATGCACACACACACATGATCATTCACATGCATGCACACAATAATGAATGTATAGACACATGCACACGCATGAATGCAAGCATGCAAATGCACATACACATACACATGGACACCCAAATGCATTCACATGCACAGACATGCATGCACACACAAACACACACAAAGGCATGCAAACACACCGACAGTCATGGACACACAAACATGCAATGTACACTCATACTCACACACACGTGAGCGACCATATGTACACATGCACATGCACACATGCAAGCATACCCAAGCACAAAAATGTGCTCACACCTGCACACACACACAAACTGACATGCACACATGAGCACAAACACACACACACACACACATTTACCCATAAACACACTCACACTTATGCACACATACACATGCATGCACTTGCTCACACACACACACACACATGCATAGTCAAACACACTTGTACATGTGCACCCATCTGGTCACTAACATGCCCACTTACATGGAAACACAAGTACATATGCACACTCAAATGGTCACACAAGTACACATACACACACACACACACATGCTTAATCACACAGACACTTGCACACACATGAACAAATAAAACCACATGCACCCATGCTTGCACACATGCACACATGGAAAAAGCACAAAGACACACACGTACACACACACATGCACACACGTGCTCAAACAAACAATGTACATACACTAAGATGCCTCACACACAAAACATACATATGCACACATACATATGAAAACACACACACACACACGCAAATGCATAGGCACATTCACATAGAAAAACATATGCATAGACACATGCACCCTCATAGACACACATGTTAGCACATAAAGATGCCCACATGTGCACATACACATACACACACATGCACATACATTCATGTAGACACTTGCATATGTACACCCATATTCTTTCACACATTTAAGTGCACACATATGCACACACACACACACAAGCATGCATGCTCACAACCATGCACAAACATGCACATGTATTCACACATACATTCACAAAAAAACACATAAGCACATGCACAAACAAACAAAAACATGGATATGCGCACACACACCCATGCACACGAACACAAAAAAATGCATGCAGACATAGCTGCAAGTACACCCACTCACATTCACACACTCGCACAAGTACACATGCACACAAGCACGCACATTCACACATGCACACACTTGAACATGCTTACACACATATGCACACACATAGACACAAATGCACATTCACACACGCACACACATGAACATGAAACACATTTACATGTGTCCATGTGCACACCCATGCACAATGGTGCACAAAAACACATATGCACATACACAAATGCACCCACATACACATCCACAGATACAAGCACACATACACACACACACACAAGCACTCCAACATGCATATGTGTGCATGTGTAAATGGATGAACACACACACACACATACATGTATGTTGATACACACACACCTGCACACATACACACATGTATATAGACACGCACATATATACATATGCACACACATGTCTACACATGTAAACTTAGAAACATGCTCACGTACACGCAAGGACAAGTGCATATAGATTTAGAGTCACACAAATATATACACATGTGTGCATGTGCATACAACCTCACACACACATTCAAACAAATGAAGACATATGCAAACACATAAGCGCACATGCACATGCGCACAAGCATGTGCATGCATGTACATTTAAATGAACATATAGACATGTGCACATGCACACATACACACACACCCACACAAATAAATGCATGCTAGTACCCACAAATTCTCCCTCACACATGTGCAAGTATGTACATATAAACATATGCATACACACACAAGCATGAATGCATGCACACACACACACAAAGACCAACACAAACATCCCCAACATATACATGCAAGCATGCATGCATGCACAAGCATAGAAATAAGCCCCCAAACACAAGCACACATATACACACACATACACTATGCACAAAGATACACAGTCACGAACACACATGCATGTACATAGCCACGCTTGCTAGTACCAACAAATTCTCCCTCACACATGTGCATCTGTGCACATATAAACATAAGCATACACACACAAGCATGAATGCATGCACACACATGCACGTAGACCAACACACACATTCTCACACATACACATGCAAGCATGCATGCATGCAAAAGCATAAAAATAAGCCCCAAACACAAGCACACATATACACACACACATACAACATGCACAAAGATACACATAGTCACAAACTGAGATGCATCTCTATAGCCACACATGTACACATCCAATCATATTCACATGCATCGTCACACACATAAGCATGCACACACAGACATACAAACACCCCCAAGCATAGGCATACACAAACATGGGAGCATGTACTCACATAAACACACACTCACACCTACACACAATCATGCATGCATGCATAGCACATACATGTTCACACACATGCCCACACACATGTATACACACATACTAATACAAACACATGTGCACACTTACATGCACACATGCAAATGTAAACGCACCAGCATACACACACACACACACATACTCATTCACATAAGCATTCCAACATACATACCAACACATGCACATGAATAAACAAATTCACTCTCACAAGTACCCAAACATGTAGCTACACATGCACAAAAGCACACAAGCACACACATATACATGCACAAACACACACACTCAAATGTAAATAAACCCATGTGCATATGCACACACACACACACATAAATACATACACACACATGAACATGCACACAAACATACACAAACAAATGCATATGCACACACACTCGCATGCATGCACATATGTAGACATGTATGCAAACACAAACGCATGCACATACACACAAATGGCAACACTGGAATGCCTACACGCACCCACACACAGCCACAGACATATGTGAATGCACACACACTCATGCAAGTGCACACACATACATACACACCCAACACAAAAGTATACATACATGAAAATACATACACAAACACACACATAAGCACACGCATAAGCACAAACATGCATAATCACACACACGTACACCATATGCACACACGCATTGACACACATACACACATGCATGCATGTTTGTGCTCATGCATACACTAACACCTACACACACCTACACAGATGAACTCACACACACACATGCCTAAAACACACAAATGCATACATGCATACATACCAAAATGCACATGCACACACAGATCCACACACACACACACACACTGACACACACATTTCCACACAAACATAGACAAACTCACATACACGTCCACACACACACGTATGCATTTGCATGTGCACAGTCATGCAAATACATAGACATGCAAATACACATGCATGCACACAAAGATGCATAGAAATGTGCTCACCTAAATCCAACACACATACACCCACATGCATATACACACACATGAAAACATACATGTACCACACACACACTTACACACATGAAAACACATTAAAAAACATACATATACTCATATGCATACACATTTGTGCCAATGTAAACACATATATAAAAACATTTATGCACAACACAAACACATATCAACAATCAACACCCACACACACACACATATGCACATACTAATAAGGACACGGATGCATGCACACACACATGAACACACATACACATGCACTCACCCTTGCAAACACAAGCAGACACACACACATGTGAAGGCATGCATGACCAAATCCACACACACATCCATTCACAATTCTACATATACATAACCACACACACGCACAAGCACCCATATATACACACATGCACCCAGACACACACACATGTTGCCATAGACATGAACATGCATACACACATAGAAGCTCACACATGTACACATATGCACATAGAAGCACATATGCATAAACACACACACATGCATGTGTACAATTGTGCCCACACTTGGACAAGCACACGCATAGGTGCACACACAAACGTGCACATTTGCACATCAAGGCATGCTCATATGGACACACAATACACACATGTTCACAAACATGTGTGTGTAATCAAATGCACAAGTACACAAAAAGAAGTGCACACATGCACACACACCCACACAAGCACAAACAAACACACACTTATGCACACATACACATGGAGGCAAGTACATGCACCCCCATATGCACACACAAAACAACCAACATACAGACATGCAAGCATGCACACATGCACATGCACACAAATTGATAATCATACACACACACATGTACATGCCTACTTGCACATGCATGCATCTACACTAAACTTACAAACACACACACTTAGAAGCATGTGTTTGTAGAGACACACATGAAAACATAAGCACACTTACACACAAATGCACACACATATGCACTTATATCATAGACACATATGTACATACATACACACAAGCATACATGCACACACATGCACGCATACACACACGTGCAAATGCATAAACATGCATACATATGCAAACACATGTGCATACATGCATGTTCAAACACACACAAATGTACACATACCAACATGCACATACACCCACAGAAACACATGTAGATAGCACACACCTACTCATGAAAGCGTGCACACACAAATTTAATAAGCACACATGTACACATGTATACATGCATACAAGCACATGCATGCATGCACACACACACACGTGCATATACAATTGTACACACATACCCAAAACTAAACACTCACACACATACACATGCATATTTACATGCACACACATCCATACATACGTGCTCACATGCCACACAAGCACACATGCACATTCTTAAACATACATTCACATATGCATGCATGCACACCCACACATGCACAAGCAATTGCATACAAACACATGCATAGACACATGCATAGGCACATGTATAAACTCACACACATGTGAACACATGCAAACACACACATGTGAACACAAACTTGCACATACGCACACATGCATTCACAATCACACATGCACACACAAGCATACACACAAATGCACACACGTTCAGACGAACAAGCACACATACATGCATATAGAGACTCATGCAAGCACACACACATCTGTGCAAATGTAGAAAGAAACTCACATACACATGCAGCATACATGAATACACACACGCATGTACATGCACGCATAGATGCACGAACATGTATGCACACAAACCTACATATAAAAACATACACATGTTGAAGCATGTACGTGCATATACACAAACCCATATACACAAAAATGTACACACACACATATGCATAGACATACTCAAACATACACATGCATGTAGATACACACACATGTAGTAGATAATCACACCAATATATGTGCACACAAGTACACCATCCACAACCATACACACATACACAAGAACATGCATGAACATTCACATGCAAACACACACGTGCACTCACACACACATGCGGGAACATAAGCTTACAGTTCCACACATGCATGCATGCATAATCATGCACACACATGTGTGCATGCATGCATAGAAACATAAATGCTTGCACACATGCACAAAAACACTTACGTACACATACACAAGCAAAGAAAGGCACACATATGCTCAAACACACACACGTGGACATGCTTGCTCACATGTACACATGAACAAATACATATACATACACACACATATAAATACACACATACACACTCACATGTATGCACAAAAATATGTATACACATACGCACACATAGATGCATAGTCACATATACAAAATGTCATGCACACATACACACATGTTGTGCACAAATGCACACCAACTTGCAAACACACAAACTTGCACATGCACATTTATCTACAAACACACCTACATGGACACAGACATTGACACACACACAAATGCACAGACATAGGCACACATACACACACACGTACAAACACACACACATGCACACACACCATAATGCACATAGGCAAACACACACATGCATTCACATACATAGTCATTCATGAACACCAGTACACACAAACATGCGCAGACATACACTTTGGCGCACACACACACACATGCACACAAGAATATGCACATACACACACACATGTACACATGTGCAAAGACACACACACGCACAACTACACACTTACACAAATACATGCACACTTACACATTCCCACACACACATGCATGCACAGACACACATTCACATGTGCATGCATATACACACAATCACATGCATGCACACATGCATGCATAAGCACATGCACATACGCTTGTGCACACACACAAAAAACACATGCATACACAAGCTCACATGCAACAAAACCCACACACAGACTTCAACGCACACACAGACACACACTACATGCACACGCATCACAACATGCACACTTATGCACACATTTGCACAAACGTGAACACACAAATGTGGATATCCATATATAGATATACACACATATCCAAACACATGCATAAGCCCTCTCGCACACATAGACATTGACACACATGCATAGACATAGGCACAAACAGACATTCACACATGCACACACACACACACACATAGACATACAAATGCACAAAAACCCACACATCAATTAGAAAGTTTCAACAACATGTCTCATGAAGTAATCCATAAGTGAAGCAATGTCAAATAGTGATGGTGGCCATGTGACAACTGTGGCTTAAATGACATATCTAGGAGTCATTGATCAAACTCTTGGTGGAGTAGGTGACCATCAGAAGTCCATCTCCAAAATATCTACATATTTGATTGTTTGTTCCATCACTTGTTTACAAACGATACAACTAGTTTGCAAAACACTATTCATTCAGTTGCATGATCATTAATTTATTATGCTTTGTTATTTATTACTTCCAAAAATATTTTATTTTCTAGTAGCGACAAAAATTCTTTAAAAGAAAAATAATTAATATTTAAAAGGTAGCCTAAAATAAATAAAACTTTTGCCTAATAGCCTACACACAGCCAAGCCCAAAGACTTGGTCCAAGTGGCCCAAACTTCTACTAAGCAATAAGCCTTGGGGAGTCATAAGTCAAGAAATAGAGTCTGCCAAATTACGTTAGGATACAGACTTGACCATTGTACAATTTCATTTGCACAAAGAGTAAATCAGGTTATGAAATAACTCTTAAATTAGCTTAGGTGTAACAAGTTAGGACAGACTCATGAAGCGTTAAGTAATGGGATCGAGTTAGGTGAAACCCATATATATAATATATATATATATATATATATATATATATATATATATATATATATATATATATATATATATATATATATATATATATGCAAGTGAATTAGCTCATTAATTCTTAAGAGTGGCAAGGGCCAATCGACCCCATTAGACTAACCTTTATGCATAGAGTAAGCATTATAAATACCAAACATCATATACAAGCTTGCGATGTGGGGCAAAAAATTAGACCTGTTTGCTTCCAAACTGGAGCAAAGCATTTTTTTTCTGACAATGAATTTTCACAATTGAATAACCAGGATCATGTCCTCCTTTATTCCATCAAACTGGTCATCTGATGAGTAGGGTCAAATTGATGACATTAGCTCCATCATTGGGAATAGGAATTTTTCATGTTACCATCCATCCGAAAAACCTAAACAAATGACAGAAATCTTTTTGCATTTGTGGACATCTAGTCACCCATCCATATAGTTCAATCAAACTCTTAAGATTATCTTCACCTTTCTGTATAGTGCTCATACACATCAATATCATCTATCCATCATATGAGATCTAATGGTCTAGATGAATTCCTATTTGGATTAAATCTAAACCCTTTATTCTACATTCTAGCAAGTAGCTCTTATTTTGTCCAGCTATATTGGACCATAATATCTATTCCCACTCATAATCAAAATTCTCGAAAGCTTTTTATATTTTTTTGAAAACAAAAATGTAAGATTATTTTGGGTGACCCTTTCTAGCCATTAAAAAATTTATTATTGTACAACATATTCAAGTATAATAGAGGAGCCGTAGGAGTTGGAAGATTAATGATTTTAACCTTACTAGATCAATATTTTAGGAAGATTCTCTCATCTAATTTTAGATCAAAGTTTCCTAATTCACTTTTCCCATTATTTAAAATGTAACATTTATAATCAAATACTTGTAAATGATTATAATTTGGTTTCTTACCAAATGCTAATTCATATGGTGATTTTTTTAATTTCATTTAGAAAAGTATTCTATTTGGAACATAGCAAACTATAAGCAAAGATTTTTCCCTAAAGAATTTTGCTATACCATATTCATTCATTATAGTTCTAGCTAAATCCAAAAACTTCAATTTTTGCTCCGCTATACCATTTTGTTGTGAAGTTTTAGATGCCCCAAAATATGCAAAAAATTCAATGTTATTACAATACTTAATGTATTCATCATTTTTAAATTCTCTTTCATTATCACTTCTAATGGCAATTAAGTTATGACTTAACTTTGTAATTTGGTTATCAATATTTGAAATTGTTTACATGATTCACTGTTTTGTCTTAAGAAAGTAACCCATGCATAGTTGGAATAATCATCTACTACAACTAATCCGTATTCCCATCTCTTAAACTCATGGGATGTATTATTCCAAAAATATTTGTGTTCAAGTTCCAAAATCTTCTTAGAAGTTACATATTAATTGTTTTGAAAGCTTGCCTTTATTTCCTTTCCTAAATTTTATAGTCCATAAAAAATATTATCTACAAAAGTTAATTCATGTAAATCTCTTACTATGCTTAATCATTTTCTTAAGATATGTGTACTAGCATGACAAAATCTCTTATGCCATAAATTTGAATCACTAGTATGTGATGCAAAACACTTTATCAAAGAATTTTTTATAGTTTTTAATCAAGTAAACAAGTATTATTTCTTCTACGTATGACAATTATTATATTTTTATTTTTACAATTTTTGCATGTAATAGTATCAAATGAAATACTAAAACTACTCTCACAAAGTTGACTAATGCTAAGTAAATATAATTTAAAACTTGGACAAATAAAACTACAATAATTAAAAATATAAGGCACCAAATAATATCAATTCCTTTAATAGATTTCTTTGAATTGTCACCAAGCACAACGTTTCCTCTATTACAGGCCTTTAGTTAGGTGAATAGCTTGATGTTTCATGACATGTGTATTGAACACCCATTATCTAAGAACCACATGTTCTCATTGACCTTGTAAAGAAGAAATTCTTACACTCAAAAATTAATTGTTAGATTTAGAAACCCAAACCATTTTGGGTTCATTAAATTTAGGAGTAGTTAAACTACTATTTGCCATCACTATCGATGCATAAGTAGGATAACTTGAAGTGAACAGTATTTGTAATTGTACAAGTATATGAAGTGGGACCTAAAAGAATGCAATAATTATATATAAGTTTATTAAAACAATTTGACAAGTAAATATTATTATCAAACTTATGCATATCAAATATTCTAAGAAGTGTAACATCTCTACTAATTGAACTTTGCCCTTGAAAATGAACTACTAATGTGCAAAGATTTAAAATCAACAAAATCTTTAACTAAAAAAAGCATGCACATTAATGTTTTGTACTAAGTCATCATTTGTATTTTTTATTTAATCACAAATACCTGAACATTCAAAATATTCCTCTCATGTTTCTTATATTGTTTACTTAAAGTTGTCATACTTTTTACAAAATAAAGAAATTATTTAGCTATTTTTTCATTTGAATAATTTACCTTTTTCTCACTTGAAGTTGCACTATCTTCTTATTCCTCTTCTTCTCTAGCTATTATGCAAAAGAATCTTTCATTATTATTCTCCTCTTCACTTGTACATAATTTTTTGAATCACTCCAAGCTTTTTCAATAGTTTCTTCTTCTTCTCTTTTTTCTTTTTCAACTCTTTCTTGTATGATATGACATGCTATTCTAATATGTCTTGTCTTTTTAGATTCATGGCAAATATTTTTCTCTTTCCTTCTTATCATTCTTTTGAAGTTTTGATTTCTATTCTTTCCAATACCATTAAAAACTTAGATAAGACTTTTAAAATTAAAGCTTTTCAATCATCATCAGTGGATTCCTCTTCTAAAATGCCTTACCCTATCTTCAATACTATTGGTTTTTCCTTTAATTTTTTTTCTTCCCAATTAATTCTTCTTGTTATTTTCTCCTTTCTATTTCTTGCTCATTTGTCATAAACTCACCCATAAAGTCAACTATTTCATCATAGAAATACTTTTTGGGTATCTTGATGGTGGTGGCTAATGGATCATATTCTTTAGGCAAGATTCAAGCCAGCAAGTGCATTAGTAATATTAGTAAATCTAATAAACATGCTTTTGATGTACTCATTTGAAAGAATCTTAAATAACTCATAGTCATGTGATATTATGCTTATTTTGTTTTAATCAATCAAAGAAGTTCTTTCGTATGTTACTTATAATTTATAGCAACTCTCACAAGCAATTTCTAATTTATGATTCTGTTGAATTCTAGGGCATTCAAAGAATAATATAAAATATTTATGACCATATCATTTAATTAAACTTTATATTTTTTTACCATCCATTTTATGGAAAGGTTAGGTACAAAAGTTTTTTATGCATTTTCTTTATGAGAAAATCAAAAGGAAGAAACTTACATCACTTATATTTTTTTATCAACAAATTTTAAATGACTAGTCACCCTAATCTTCCAATAATGACAATAATCATCATAAAAGAGTGGTGGCTTACTGGCGACACACCTTCACTCAACCTAGTCGAAGCATCATTTTGAGCCATAAATCTCCTAAAGAATTTCTTCTCACTAAAAGGGACCTTGCTCTGATTGAAATATTCATTAGTATGGGGAATTGGAAAAATTAAAAACCTTAATTTTCTTCAAAATTTATTATTTTTATTTAAATAACAGAGCTTAGAAATTGTGAAATTATAAGGTAAAAAAATTTAAACTTGTGCATAAGTAACTTTTAGATGGTTTGGTTTAAAATCAAGTGTACAACCACCCCTAACAAAAAATTGGTATTAAAAACATATAAACTACATCAAAAGAAAGGTATGCCAAAACTCTTCTAATAAGAAAGTAAAACATCCTCTAATAGCCTTACAACAAAAAACAATTGGTAGAAAAAGAAAGAAAATGATGATAAAAATCTACACAAATAAATTCCTATGCTTGACAAAATTTTTAACAATATATAATTATTTTAATTTAATCAACTATAAAGTGAAAAAATGAGAATTTAGCTGATTGGAAGATGAACTAAAAAGTTTGGAGTTCATTCAGGAGCGATATAATGTAAAGGGAGACAATTAGCAATGGCAGTGAATTGCTTTAAGGTTATGCTTGAGAATTCTTCTTTAAAATTTTACAAAAGTTTTAATCAACATGTTTTGCTAAAAACTACTTCTATTTATAAACACCTTATAACAACTAAAAGTATTTACCAAACAACTAATTTAGCCATTACATTTTCACTGCCATAATTTTTATTTAGAAATTTAATATTTAAAAAAAATACAAATGGCTCAAAATAGTAGTTCAAAGAGCCGTTACATTGGAACTTTAGATCGAATCGAACACGGTCGTTTGATTGTAAATATTATGCTATCGGCGAAATATATTTTAATTAGTTCTTTTAGAAATATAAATTTGTCTAGGTCATTAGATCAAAATTATGATTAGAGGATATATTTAACTTATCGAGTAGAAGAAATACAGACCATGCTATTGCGAAACTATGTGACTAGACGACTGATAGAATTAATAGGATGAAAAATTAGATATGACGACGATCATTTGACTGCAAAAATGCTATGATCAGATGGCTCACTTCACTCCCATAATTTCGAAGTTTGCCTCACCATAAAAGCAATACTATTAGTCCCACATGGTTTATTGAAATGTATTTTTCACCATATAAGCAATCTGGCATACGATATAGGCAACCTAGTTTTGAGGTTGGCTATCTCTTTGTTCATGTGGGATTTAATCACCCATGTGCACCAATAATGAAACAATTCTTTACACTCATAGAGGTTAATGTTCTCGATCTGAGCCAAATTCAAATGTGTTGAATGGGTTGAAGATTTATGCTCAATCCGACATGAACAATATAGCAATCGTTGAACCACAAATGATTATTAGGAAGGTAATCAGATTTTTTTATTATATTTTAAATTTCTAATTTAAATCATCACTAGATAAAAGGATTTCAAAGATATTAATCAAATAATATATATTTCAGATATTGAATCAAACATAGTGATAAAAAATATAAGAAATGAAATTTAATTAATACTTTTGTACCTTGAAAAACTTATTTTAATGAAGCTTAACATTCTAAAAAATGAATTAAAATAATTAAAAGTCATGTCAAAAAATATTTCTTGTTGGTTTGTCACTTCCACGATGATGATTTTAATGAGATTTAACTTTTGGTTCTCTACTTTCTTAAATTCTCCCATGAATATAAGCATCAAATATTTAGAATCTAAAAACCCACTAAACCAAATTCATTAGAAATATTTAAGGTTTATTATCATCAAATAAAGTACCATGGGTAGGGGTTAATAATAGAACAATGCACACCCACAAGCACACACACAAACATGCACAAACAAATACACACAATCACACCCACGGAAACAAAATGCACAGACACATACATACACATGTACTATTACTCATATGCACACACACATAAACCCATATGCGCACATAGACAAACACAAATACACATACGTACCAACACACACAAGCATACATGCAAACACACATTTGCACATGCATGAATGTACACACACATACTTATCCAAAAACACAAAAATGCATTCACATATGCACACATGTATATGCACACACATACACATGCATACATGCATATACACACACACACACATGCACGCACATGCACACACTCACACATGCACACATACACATATGCACATGCACACAAATGCCCAAAAAACATGAACATGCATGCATAAACATATTCACATGCACACACACATGCATGCACAAACATGCACTCACGCAGACACACTTGCACGAGACAATAAAAGTTGCCTAAAAGAAAAGTTAATGAAAGAGTGTACCTTTTTGTGATGATGTCTTACAATTTTGTTAAAGTTGGCATATAGAGCACTAAAGATTGAAAAGGGTGACAAGGTGGGGTTAGTGAGGAAACTTGGCTTAAAAAGGTAATAAGATAGTAAACTAGGATTTGAAGCTTTGTTGAGGGTGGTGGTGTTTTGTTGATTAGATTAAAAGAGTGAAATGATGGGTGTAGACTTATAGGTGTTAGAAGAAGCAAGGATTTATTTGGTTACATACTTTCCCAGTGGAAGCCTTGTCTCTTACAAGAGAATTTGGTTGAAGACTCTCTCAATGGAAGGTTTCTCACCTTCGATTATTCGAATCTCTCTAAATAGAGTTGGAACACACTCTGCTCACAAAGGTGAAAGCATAAAAAAAAAGTAAAAATTTTACTCCAAAATATTGATCTTCATCTTCACAACATAGTGAGCATCAATGTTTATAAAGACCTTAAAGACACAATAGTAGTTTGCTAACTTATAAATACAAAAAGTATATTCCAAAATATCAAACAACACTTTTAGGAATTCTAAAAGACATTTTAGAATTCTAAAATTCAACATAAATTATAAAGGAAATATTTTGAATAAAAATTGACTTTAAAAGACAAAATTAATTAAATTAAGTAGTTCAAAATTGGTTGTGTTTTAGGTTGTGGGTAACAATTAGTGGTGAAATGGTGGGTGGCAAAATAGTTGGGCAAGCGGCACAGGCAGAGCTTTCGATCTCACTTTCAGGTATGCATCATTCAAGCAAAATAGCATGGGTCATTTAAGACTGGTGAGTTATTGTGGGTCATCATAGGTTGAAGCATATTGAGTTCATCAATGCTAATCGAGCTGATCAGCTAGGTTCTTGAGTTAGTCAAGGTCTTGTAGGCGAACAAGTATGGCTAGGTGGCAGCAACAATGGCTGACGACTATGGTGCAAATGACAAACAACAACAAAAAACAGAAGATGGAAAAAATAGCCAAAACTAAATCATAATTATTTTTTCAAGAAATCTTTAACCAAATTTTATGTCGACATACTTGTAGAATTGGTGCAATGACAATAGTGTGTCTTTGTGAGATAATGCTAACTCCTCTTACATCACAAGCACACCTGCACATGAGGATCAACACAATTACATGCACATGCACTACACACACACACACATATACACACATAAGCAGACATGCACAAGGGAGCAAGCACAAACAGACAAACACATACACAAGTACACATGCTCAGAAGCACAAATTAGCACACGCACACACATGCACAAATACACACAGAAGCACAAGAACAAATATATGCACACATTGACGCAAATGCAGACACATACACAAACATGTGCATACACATGCACAAACACACATGTGCATGTACAGATGCACACGCACATGAAGACACAAATGTTTGAATGCATCAACAAACACACGCATGTGTGTGTGTGTGTGAACATGTGCAGACATATGCACACATGCACAAACACACACACGGATGCACACACACACTACCTAAGAACTCTTACACACATTAACAAGCCTACACACACTCACTTAGAGAAACATGTCTGTCCATGCACACACACACAAACGTGCACACACATCAATGTACATACACACACACTTATGTGTTCATACACACATGCACCCACAGACATGCACAAACACAAACACATGCACGCACACACATGGACACAAGAGTAGACACAAACATACACACATAAATAAATGCGTGCACACAGCCACACACTAATACCCAAACACACATGCACTTACATGTGCCAGCAAACACGCAAACTCCCATGAACGTGCGAGCACCATATAAGCAAACACAAATGAACAACTGCACATAAGAAAACATGCACACAAGCACACACACGTGTAGACAATCATACAAACACCCATAGGCAAACAAACACACATACATATGCACACATGCACACACATGCAAGCACAACACACACGTGAACACACTCAAACAGATATGCATAAGCACACATGCACACACAAGCACACAAACATATGCACGCATACTTATGCACACACATGCATGAAGGCATACACATAAGCCCATATGCACACACACATGCAAACACATGCTCACACAAGAAAACACAAATAAATACAAACACACACATGCACATGATCACAAACACAAGCACACATCCACACATGCATATATATGGGCCCACAAACATGCATACATGCTCACACACTTGTACACACTTACATACATGAACACGTGAACACATACAAATGCACACATATGCATAGAAACATAAAAACATGAATATGTACATGCACACATGCCCACACACATGCATGCACATGCACACACGACACACAATGCATGCACAAATACGTGCATGCACAAAAGCATGCACTAATATAAGCACATACATGTGCAAAAATACATGCACAAACACTAATGCACACATACACAAAAAGATGCACACGTTCGAAGGAATGCACATACACATTTACATGTGCATGCACAAGAAAGCTAACACACATACTTTCGAAGATGCAAACATATACACACACATACATATATGCACACACATATGCTCACACATGCACTTGCAAACATACACACATATATGCACAAGAACCTACACGAGCACATATGTACACGCAGCCTAACAGACAAACATGCACATGCACACACCCACAAAAATACACATACATTCATGAACTCATATACACAAAAACAAACACACACACACACACACACAAAAGAACACAAACATGCACACAAACATGCATACACACACACTTACACATACGTAGCATGTACACACGTGCACGCATTCATGCCTACACACACCCCAACAAACAAACATGCACACACACTCAAAAACATATGCAAACACAAGTAGATAGACTTGCTCAATCCACATCCCTCCTCTTGCCTCCCCCACACACAAACAAATGCATGCACAAACTCACACACATGCACACAAACTCACACAAACATTTACAATCATGTACACACAAAAACACACACCATTGCACACACTTATGCATGCACACACCCAGATATGCACACACCTACATAACCAGACAAGTGCAAACTCACACACACATGCACCCAAAAACATGTGTGCATGTACAAATACATACTCGAATGCACACACACACACACATAAAAGCTTGCACACACACAATCAACATATTCACACACACAAAACCACACTTGTGCAAACACACACATGTACACAAACAAATAGCAACATGCATGCATACAATCACACACATGCACATGCATGTGCCTACACGAACACACACATGTGTTATAATCACAATCACATGCACATACACATACATAGACAAGCACACCTATAGGTGCACGCAAACATATTTACTCACACACATGTGCACACACACAAATACACATATACAAACATATGCAATCTTGTATGAAGACACATATGCACACATGCGTGCATGTGTAAGACTTAGCACAAGAAAATGCAAGCTCATATGCATACACACATGCACGTATACATGTGCACCTACATTCACACAAAAACACAAATCAAAACATAATCACATACGCACAAACACATATCCACATAGACGTTCACACATGTTTGTACATAACTATGCAAACACATGTGCATGAACTTGCAGAAATAGATTCGTAATAGTAGACAGTGACACACACACACTCATGCACCCACACACACCTACACATGCATGCACACAAACACCCACACACACCAACCCATCCACCCATGCACTCACAAACACCAATGCATGCACCCACACACACACACAAGTGTGCATGTGCACATGCACAAAAGCACACTTCTACGTAGGCACACATCGACACACACACACAAAGGTTTTCACAAACACCCACACAAACAAACACATATATACACACACATGCAAACCCACACACCAAACACTCACATAAATACACATGTACACAAACACATGCACACATATAGACAAGTACACACACACACATGCATACACTTATAAACATGCATGCACATGCACACACACATGCACATCCACAACCTTACACCTGCATTCACATAGACACATGCATACAAAATGCACAAAATAGACACGTACATGCACACGCCCATGCATGCACACATACATGCACATACAAGCACATACATGCACATACAAGCACATACATGCACATACATGCAAATACATGCACACATATACACATACATGCACACATAAACACACACACACGTGCATGAACAAACACAACAAGACACACACACACTTGCATAGGCACAAACACACACGCAAAACATAAAAAGGCTCAACACACACACATAATCACATAGACATGCATGCACACACACACACACATACACACACCCATGTCCACACCCATGCACCAACTAAAAGATGCGCATGGACATGAACAGTTGGACACACATACATAAATACATATGCAGAAGTACACACACATGAATACACTCACATACACATATGCACACAAACACACTCACATATGCATATGGATACACACACATATGTGCACAAAATAATACACACACACGCACACACACAAAAATATATATATGCTAACATACACACGAATGTACATCCACATGTGAAAGCCTACATAGACATGCATGCAGACATAAATCACTCACATGTGCATGCATAGAAAAAAAGAAATATGTCAACACACAAACACATACACACACATATTAGCATAGGTAGAAACTAGAGCAAATACACACACACACATATACATGCACTCATGCACATATATATGCACACACAAATACACAGATACACACATGCATGCACATACACACACAGAGACACACGAATGCACACATTATAAGAGAACATACACACACCCATGTAGATATACTTACACTTAGACACAAGCATACATTCAAATGCACACACACATGCACACACAAAGGTTCACATGCAAGCACACCCACGTACACACATGTACATAAACAAATGTACACACATGTGTATATATAAAACATACATGCATGTGCACTCATAGATATATATATATATACACACATGCACACACATACACACATGTACAAACATGCATGTACAAGCACACTTGCATGTGAGCATATGAGCATGGACAAAAACTAACACACACATACATGCACACATATGCACACAAATTTACACATGTTCTACCTCACACACATACACAGATAAAACATGAGTAAGAACACAAAAGTATGCACACATGTACATACCAAAATACTCACATGAACATGAACACACACATGCATGCATACCCAGCTACATGCACATACATATACATGACAAATATATGGACACTCTCTCACACACACACATATATGCACACATCCACACATGCATGTGCACACACACCCACACCCACACATGTATGCATAAGAATACACACATACCCAATCACATGCATGTGTGCACACACACACACACTCACTCACACAAACATGCATGTGCATAAGCACATGCACACATACCCGCACACATGTGCACACACATGCATATATACACACAAACAAAGACACACAAATGCATATGAACACATACACACACACATGCACAAGCACATACGTAGACACACACATGATCCAATGCACCCCCATATTGCCAAACATGCACATGCACCCATAGACAAACACATTTGCATATGTGCACACATACTCACAAAACCAAGCACGCACATTTTCATGCTCATAAACATGCACACCAATGCTTTACCCCCATAACTATATGCATGTGCACATATATACATGCACTTGTGCACACACAAACCCCTATACACACGCAAGCATACATACGCACACAAACATAGGAACACAAGTACACATGCACACACATAGTCACACATACAAATGAGCACACATGCCCACACTAATACACATATGCACCCACACATACAAAAGCACATGCCACCAACACACACACATTAGAACATAAGCATGCACAAACATGCACACACACATAGGAACACTTGTACACATGCAAACACACACAAGCCTGCACACACAAATGCATAGACACACCATACACATGCACAAATGCATGCATAGAACACACACACATGTGCACACACATGGACACATGCACATGCATGTGAATGGTCACATGCGCACACATGCAAATACACACAAGCACAAATATACATACACATGCACACAAACACCCACACACACATGAACACATCCATACAGACAAATGCATGCACACACAAATGCATACGTACACACATAGGCACACACAAAAACTTAAACACACATACACGAACACCAACATAGTCATACACAATAAAACACATACATAGATACATAGAAATACATGCAAGCACATATATGCACATGCACATGCAAGCACATGCACAAGTACAACATATATATGCATGCACACACACATGCATGCAAGTTTGTATGAACTTATACAAACAAGAGCACAGATGCACCTGAACAAGTGCATAACTAGTACACACACACATTCATACACACATGCATGCATGAAAACACTCACATGAATAGAAATGCACACACATGTGTGCACATGCTCATAGAAACACCCAACACACATACCCACACACATGCACACACAAATAATATACACACACCCATGCATGAGCATAGATGCACACACAGAGACACTGACATGCACCAACACACACACGTAGACACTCACATGCAAACACACACCCATATATGCACATACACACACAGACGAACTTATGCACATGCATGCATGCCCACATGTTTGAACAAATGCCACACACATGCAACCACACACTAATAATGTAACACATGAACCTACACATGCATATGAACATATAAAGACATGCACAAACATATCCACATGCTCACTCATAGAGACACAGATTCACATGCACAAACTCATGAACAAATGCAAATGCATGCACACACACGTGCACACAAACATACACAAAATAGCTACATAGACACATTCATACACATAGGTAGTTGCACAAGAACACACATACTTGCATGCACACCCACACTCACCCCTTGCTCCCCCTGCCCTGCCCCCCCCACACACACACATGCATACACATGATCACATGCATTCACGCTCATGCACACATTCACAAACACTCATGTAGATGCATATACTCACAATGATGCTCAAACTTACAAACATAGCCATGTAAATACATGCATCCACACGTGCACAAAAATTCACACAAATACACACACAAAGGCACACAGCATAAAACAAACATAGGCACATGCACATGCAAATATGTACACAAATGCACATGTATGTATACACATGCACACACATACACTCCCACACACCCTCATATGCAGACTCATGCTCAAAAACATATGCATAGACAAACAAATGTAAAAGATTGCACACATGCACGTGCACACACACACACACACAAATGCATGCACAGATACACACACAAAGCCAACCACATGTAGACACATATGCATGAACATGCACACAAACAGACACACATATGCACAAACATAACCACATATGCATGCGCCTACACACATACACACGTGTGTGCATTCACCCACACATGCGTGTACACACAAAAATATGAAAAATCACACATAGTCACACAGGTAAAATCCCACGCACAAAAATCTACACATGCAAGCACGCACATGCACCCACTTATGTACACACATACACATGATCATGAATGCACACACACACAAACACACGTTGACTCACACACATACATACACACATCAAACATATAGACGCACAAGCACATACACACTTAGGTACACACACACAAACACAAATGCACTGACACACACATAATTGCACACAAATAGGAAATCATGCATGCACACAAACAAATGCATAAATGCATATGAAGGCATGTACATATAAATACATAAGCACAAACACATGCATGTAAAAACCCATACAAACCCTTACCTACAAATAAAGTTGCATGCACGCACACACACACAGGCACATGCAAGCACACATGCACACAACACATGCCCACACAAGTCACACATGCATGCCTGCACACACACACATACATGCACACACATGAATACACATAAAAGCACACTCTGGCACACATGCACACACCCATGCACATACACCAAAGTACACACACAAACCCATAACCAAACATGCACACACACATGAAAACATAACCACAAGCACATGCACAAACATACATGTAGAAATGCACCATGCACACAACAAACAAACCCACATGCCTACAAACATATGCACATTTTCACACACAAAACATGCACAGATGCACATGCATGGAATCACATGCACACACATGAGCTTGCATGCACTTAAGCACTCATGCACAAACACATACACACGTATGCACACAAATGCACACATAGACACATATGAACAATTGTAAACAGACATATAAAAACACATATGCTTGTAGACACACATGAAAACACATGCTTACATGCACATATGCACACATGTAAAAATAGGCTCATAAACACATATCCTTGTGCATAAGCACATGTACATGCACACACATGTAGACATGCTCAAACACACACATGTACACACACATACATATGCACACACACGTGTATATAAATGCACATATGTATGCACACATGCATATGAACTCACTTGCATGTAAACATGCTCCCACACACACTCGCATGCACAAGCACATGAACACACATGCACCTACACCAACATACACACATGTGAAAGTGCAATACACACCTACATGCATGTGCATACACATGAATGCATGCACAAACACACATAGGGATACACACCAACACATGCAAACATACACATGTGCCTGCACACTCACCTACATAGATGTGCATGCATACACACATGCACAGACACACACACACACACATATACACACACTTAGATGCACCCATACATACAAACACAAGCATCAAAATTCACAACTCCATGCAAACATGCACAAATTACACATGCACGCACACAAAAACCCACACACACGCACATGCATATGCATGCACACATAAAACCAACACACACATACACATGCACATGCATAAATACATGACACGAACATACACACACACACATATACACATGCATGTGCGTATCCACACATACATACTTGCACACACAAGCACTAGGCACACACAAACAAGAACATGCATGCCCATGCATAAGCACAGGCACACACATGTACACATACAAATACAAACTAGCCTACAAACATGAGCACGTGCACACACACATCCACAGTCACACACATGCATGCATAGCAATAACACAAGCACACACAAGCTTGCATGCATGCACACACACACACACTCACACTGCAAACACACACACACAAATGTAGATGTAAACACATGCACATGCACACCTCACACACATAAGCACACTCATATACACTCACACAGACAAAATAAGACACACAAGTACTGCATGCATAGAACAACCCAAGCACTGACAAAGTTGTAAACATGCACACACAATCACACACTTGTTCACACAAAAACTATGTACATGGATTGACACACATGTGCACACACACAACTACATACACATATACACACGCATACACACATGTGCAACACATGCACACACACATGCAAGAACATGTGCACATAGGCACTTATGTACACAAACATGTGCACTTACAAAAATGCAAGCATGAATGCAGACACACACCCACACATAGGCACACGAAAACATCTACACTCATACTCTTGCACACATAAACATGCACATGCTGGCAAACATGCATATGTGTAAGCATACATGCACATACACACACAAATAGTCAACAATAAACAAACACAAGAACACAAATGCGCACACACACACACATATTCATACACACATGGATAAACACATACACACACAAACATGTACATGCATAAACACACATACATGAAAACACATAGGAACACGAAAGGACAAATACACATGCAAACAAACAAACATCCAAGCATGCATTCACACATGCAAATAAGAACACACACACACATATACTTGCACACACACATGCATATGCACAAGCATGGACACATGCATGCACACTCTCTCGCACACTTAAAAGCACACACACTTTCCACAAGCATACACACATGTGCTCATACACACACAAACATGCACCCATGTACATATGTACGTCCATATACACATAAATGTACATGCACTCACACACACATACACTCATGCAAGCACACACACACATACTCGCAAGCACACATGCATGCATAGTGGCACACACATGATAACATGCATGCACACACACACACACAACACACACATATGAAAATACACAAACACATGCACACATACCCAAGCACATGCACACACACACACATATATGCACACAAACCCACATACACCCACACACTTATGCCTATGCCCATATAGGTGAACACACTCATGTACACACACACAACCAAACATACATACACACATGTGCACACACAAAAGTACAAATATGAGCATGCATGCATGCACAACACACACACACACATAAGCACCTATACGCATACACCCACAAGCTTGCATGCATACTTACACATGCACAAATGCAAGGACCCATGCACGAACAAGCACATCTCGTGCATACAAACACATGCACACACACACATATCCAAGCATACAAGCATACATATAGACACATGTGCATATGCACGTGCACACATACAAATAAATTGATCACACATAGGCAAACAGATGCATGCACACACATGCATATACACATGTAAATGCATACATGCATGCATGTACATAGACAAACACTGAGACAAGCACATATGCACATAAGTGCCAACAAATACACACCCAGGAACACATGTGCATTCAAACATATGCATTAACGTATACACACACACACCAGTAGAAACACACAAAAAGAAGGTCACACACATACATGTACTGACACTCATGCAAATATACATACATAGACACACACATGACCTTGCACACACTAACACAAGTACACATGTGTACACAACATAATTGCAAACAAACATAAACTTGCATACATGCACATGTTAATGCACACATGGTTAGAGATGTGCATAAAGTAAAACATGTATGCACACAAACTCACACACACAAGCAGATGCACACGTACACACACTTGCACACATACACATACATGCACACATGCAGATGTATTTGCACACATACATGCACACATATGCACTTGAACTTTCATGCACATTCATACACACACCGAAGCACACACAAACCTATATAGGCACATACACCCATACACATGCATGATCAAATACTCCAACATGCACACACAAACACAAGCATACACATATGTATAGTCGTGTGGATACACACACATTTACATGCACACACCCCAACACAAACATATACACAAAAACACATACATGCACATACACACATACAAATAGAACAACCCACTTGCACACAAATGTCACACACTCACTTAAGGACACAAACTTGCACATAAGCTTGCAGACAACCAACACACAAAACAATACACATGCGTATTGCTACATGAGCGCATGCACATACACACAAGCACACATACATGCATGTGCAAGCACACTCACATGCACTCACACATATAGATATGCACACATGCACACACACACAAACATAAGCACTCACATGCACCCAAACTCTCATATGAATATGCACACACACACACACATGCATACACACACATATGTGAACATATACATGCTTACAAGCACACAAACAATAAAACATGCATGCACACACAAATGCACATGCACTTGCACCCCTATGCACACACACACACACACACACAAATGCATACACACACATATATGAATATCTATATGCCCAGAAGCACACAAACAATAAAACATGTATGTACATATAAATGCACATGCACTTGCATGCCTATGCACACATAGCACACACAAATGTATACCCAAACACATGTACACACAAAAACATACCCATACACACATGCACACTTACACATACACACACACACACACACGTATGAATGTATTCACATATTTACATGCACACATATACACTTGCACATGCATACATACACATATACATATACACATTTACACACACATACATATTTATACATGCACACACAAATCCATAAACACAAGCATACACATATGCACACACACATAGGCATGCATATGCACATACACAGATATGTATGCATACACATGCTTGAAAACACATACAATAACACACACACATACAACCCCACACTGGCATACAAACAAGCAAACATGCACATATACATGATGCACACATATGCAAGCATGTACACAAACATGAACACACACATATTTTTATAGACACATGCATGCATACACAAACACGTGCTCAAACAAATGCATACATAAGCACACTCACATGAACTCATAAATGCAAACAAGCACAAATGCACTCACATGAAAAAAAATCCCCAACACACAGACATGACACATATATGCATATGCAAACACATTTACACGTGCACCCACACACATATAGACATAGGTACACAAAAACACAAACATGCTCACATGCACACACACACTCATGATCACAAACACATACACACAAGCACAAACACTTGCAAAAATGTGCACACACATGCAAACACCTTTGCACACATAAACATGCACACACTTTCATAATCAAACACACATGCCCATGACATAAGCATACACACACTTGTAACACATCTACACATGCACTCATGCACAATACATATACACACATGCATACGCAAACACATACACACATTCACACACATGAACTCACAAACCCACATGCATGCACCCACACACATGCATGTACGTGAATGCTCAGAAAAACTTGCCAAAAAATCACATGAACACCGATGCCTACACACACAAACCCATACACATACTCGCACACCCACACACACAAGCATGCTTGCACATGCAAGCAAACAAACCCATGCACAAGCACACATGCATGCACACACATATGTACACATGCACATGTACATTCACACACATGCATGCACACACCACACATATGTACACATGCACATGTACATTCACACACATGCATGCACACACCACACATGTTTATGTACATAAAGGGAGAAGCATGCCCACATATATGCAAACATGGACACAAGTATATACGCACACATGCACAATGAAATGCACATGCATACACACACAAGTTAACATATTTACACGAACATGCACACATAGAGATACAACCACACACAAGCATATACGTGCACACAATAGACACCAACATGCACACACATGCACGTGCACACACACACAATGTACACACATGACCAAACATGCACATGCTCAAATAGGAACACACACGTATAGACATGCATGGATACTTATGCACACACACACACATATACATGAATGCACACACACTTATACTCACACATGCATACACACACACATTCATGTATGCACGATGCACCCACATGCACACATGCATATTCATGTAGAAACACACATATACACACACACACACATACAAACACCACAAACACAACCACATAAATGTGAACAAACGCACACATACTTACACCTAGAAACACATAAACTACTATATAAAATACTTTGACACACGCACACACACAAGGTTAGACATGCACATATATACACATGTAGATGCAAACACATGCATCTATTTTCACCTGCATGCAAGCACAAAAACACACACGAACACACATGCACACAAACACACAAAGATATGCCCAGGTAGACACACCCACACACACTTGTGAGTGTACACGAAGATACGTACACCTATAATCATGCATGTACATATGTACATGCAAATCTATGCATACACAAGCACACACACAAATAGGTACACATGCACACACATGCACATAAACACAAATATAACACCTGGATAGACATGCATGCATACACACATACGTATGACAAAAACACACACATCCACACACACATGAATCCACATTAACACATAGGTATGCAAAAATCACACACACACATGCACACATAAGCACATCCACACATAAAAAAACACACACACACACACACAAATGCACTCACACATGACTAAAGGAAACACGCAAACTTGCACACCCACACTTACACATATGCATACATGTAGACACACGAGACACATCACACACAATACAGACACATACACACAACCTCATTTGCATATGTGCACCTGCACAAACATACACATACAAAAACCCACACACAAGCATGCAAACAAATACAAAAATACACATACATAAATGCACATGTAAAAACACACACAAACGTGCACATACACAGATACCTACCCACCCACACACATCCACACATGCAAGTTTGTGAACAGGTATGCACATACACACACAAACAAAAGAACACATGTGCACATACGTGCACACACACATATGCATACATATACACATGCACACAAGCATGACCGCACGTGCATGAACAAAACACAAATATAGACACACACATATATAAATACACATGGATGCTTGCATACACATGCACATGCTCACACACACACCCACATCCACCCACATGCATACTTCACACACACCCATGTATGCACACACAAACACATAGATGTACACACAACACACGTGTGTGCATGCATGCACAAGTACACATAGACACATGTATGCACCTATGCACACATGTACAAATGCTTGCACAATTGCATGCACCCACACACATATAAGAACATACGAACACACAAGTACACCCACATATAAACATGCACACCCATATATAAACAAGCTCACCAACACACACATGCCCATGCACACATGCACAAAAACACATGCACAAAAACACATGCACATGAACACACACTCACACACATGCACTCATACAAACACACACATACATGCACACACAGACTCCCACACATGCAAATGTGCATGCATAAAAATACACATACACACACACACATATGCCCATGGACACATGCACAAATGTATACACACACACACGTGTAGAAGCATAAGCACACATAGGCACATATAGCTGAATGCACACATCAACAAATAGACACTCACTCATACAAACACACATGAAAATACACACATGCATACACATGCACACATGCATGGACAAGAAGTCATACACAAGTATATGCACACAGACATACTCAAATACACACACACACAAACACGCACAACTACGTAGACAATGCACCAACATAAGCACACATATGCATATACACACACACACTCATAAATGCACATGCATAGGCACACATATATGAACAAATGCAAACGCACACATAAATGAGCAATCACATGCATTCATATGCCGAGATGCACACATACGCACATACACATGCCCACACAAACATAGACTCACAAACACGTGCACACACACATGCTAGCAAATGCAAACTGACACACAAATGCATATGCACACATATATAGTCATGCACACACACAAGTACGCATGCATACGCATGCACAGACACACTCTTGCATACACACATAAACACACGGACACATATGCATATGCACACAAACACACATGCACCCACACACATGGATACATACATGCATACACGTACACATGCCCAAAAACACAAACACACACACAAAAGCATGCAAAAACATGCATTCACACACATGTGTACACATATGTACACATACACAAAGGCTCATGCACAAATGCATATATATACACGTATGTGAATGCATAAAAACATGCATACATATACCTGAATAAGCATCTATACACACATTCACATACATGTTCACATATGCATATACATGTACATATAAACATAAACACATAGATACACACACATGGACATACCTCGCATGCATAGGCACAAGTACACACAACCACTAAAGCACACACACTTGCATACACAAATACAAGCAAACACATAACACGCACACACACATGCATGCTCACCCACACCATGCATGTGCATTCACATACACATGCATGCACATGCACATGCAATAATACGTACATGCTCACATATATTATCAACTCATGCATACATATATGTACAAAAAATATGAGCACATACACGTGCATACCTATAAACACATGCACACACACAAATGCACACACGTGCATAGCCTCAAAGAGACATAGAAGCACACATGTATGCACTTGTAGACATGTGCAAACATATGCTTATGCTCATACACTAATAAACACACACACACTTGCACAACAACATACACAATGATGCACATGCCAATGTAGCCACGTGCAAATGAATATGCACACACATGTATACACACATGCATGCACATGCATACATTGGCATACGCATGCACAATCACACACATGCACTCATGCAGACAAACACATGCACACAGACTTGCATGTACACACACACATGCATGCGCATCAACAGTCACACACAAACTCAAGCACACAAGTGCACATGCAAACACATACATGCAAACAAACACACACATACATATGCAAAAACAAAAAGACACATGCACACACACTCATACACACATAAACACACGAGAATGCACACATGCACAAGCACACAAACATGCACACACACATGCACATACACAAGCATACACAAATATACACATCCACAAATAAATGCACACATACACAAATGCACAGAAATGCATACACACTCATGCATAGACTCACATAAACAAGAACTAAAACATAAACATTTGCACATAAACATAGGCATGCACACATTTGCAAATACACACACATATAGACACACATGAACACAAATGCATAAATGTATGCACACAAACACATCGACACATAAGCACAAACATATGCCCATCCACAAAAACATGTGAATGCACATGCACATATACAAAAACACACAAACACAAAACCACAAATACACATATTCACATGCATATGCATACATAGCATGCACACACACCCACACATGCACATAGACATGCAAGAAAACACACACACACATGCACACATATACAAACATAGTATAGATGTACATGCTAATGCAGAAACACACAAATGTGCACCACACATGTACATAAGCGTACATGCACAAATGCACACATGCACACAAATTGATAAGTACACATACACATAAATGTACATGCACACACACACACACACATATGTATGTGTGCACACACACATATGTATGTGTGCACACACACATACACATAAGAACAAATGCACACACTAGCCATAAACATGGCACACACGTATGAACATACACATACATGCACATAGATAGAAGTGTGTGCATTTGCACAAACACACATGCACACACACATATGCACACATAAGCTGATGCATATGCAAGCACTTCAATAGACACATGCATATAAAAATGCGCACAAATGCACACACGCTAACCTTGACACTAACACACATGTGCCCAAATGCATGCACAAAATATCACACACACACACACACCAAACCACACACAGATGTGCCCACATGTGCAACTACACACTTATATAAATAAACATGTGCACTCATAGACACACACAAACACCCACACAAAACCCCACAAACAAACACACACACCCTTGCGCACACACATATGTGCATGTTTGAAGATGCATAGACGCCAACAAACACAAACACATGCACATGTACACACTCATCTGCATGCATACTCATACACACACATCCACACACACATGCACACACACACGAACACATGCATATACTCATAAACATGTCAGTACACATGCACAAGCATATAAACACACATACACACACTCACACACACGTATATAGGCATGTACATAGCCAATGACACAATGCACGTAGAAAGAAACATGCCCACATACACACCAATTTATACACATTAGCAAGTACACTCTAGATTGGCACACATAAACAAATGAAAACACACATAAGTACACACACAAACATTGGCATACACACATGATTATGTACACACATGCATGCAAATGAATAACACACATACTAACAACCACACACACTTATAAACATGCATGTTCAACCACTCAAACATGCACAACACATATGCAAGCACATACACACATGCATGCACAAACACACTCATGCACACATATGCACATGCACACACACACATGCAAACAAACACACACATACACATGTAAAATCACACACACACACTCACATGCAAAAACAAAGAGACAAATGCACACATGCTCATACACACATAGACACACATGAATGCACACTTGAACAAGCACACATGCACATGCACATACACAAGCATGCACAAACACACACACAGACAAATGCACACAGACAAATGCACAAATGTAGATACAATCATGTACATACTCATATGTATAGAAACACAAACATAAGCACAAACATTTGTACACACACATGCACGTAAGCATGCACAAACATCCATATACACACACATGCACACACATATGCACACATAGCAACACACGTACACACACAAATGTGTACACATCTACAAACACACACACACACACATAGGCATCAACATATGCCCAGCTACAAAACCATGTGAGCACACATGCACATATACACAAACACACAGCCACTCATGCATACATTCACACACATATACATACATACACACTTACATATACACTTTTGCATGAACACACACCCACACATACACACATGCATGTAAGAACACATGCACATACACACACACAAGACACGCAAACAAACACATGCATAGATGCACATGCTATCGCACAAACACACAAACACACACCACATGTACGTAATCACACACGAATAGATGCACACATGCACACTCACTCACATGCTCACAAATTCATATGTGCACATACACACATACACATAGATGCACATTTACACACACATATATGCACATGTGCACACACATGCACACACATAAGAACAAATGCACACACATGGCACAAGCATGGAACACACGTATGCACATAGACATAGTTATGTACATTTGCACACACACACATGTGAACACATACATACTAAAGAACACATGCACACACACTCATGCACACTTAAGCACATGCACATAAAAATACTTGTGGGCACATATCCATACAAAAACACACACAAATGCACACACATTAGCCTTGACATGCACACATGTGTGCCCATATGCACACAAAAAATATGACACACTCACATGCCAAATCACACACAAACAAACAAATACATGCACTTATGGGCACACACACAAGCACGCATGCGTGCATACATGCACGAACACCTACACACAACCACACAAACAAACACACATATATGTATGCATCTATAGACACACACACACATGTACATGTTTGAAGATGCACAATCATTAACAAACACAAACACATGCATGTGTACACACTCATGTGGACACACACACCCACACACACATGCACAAGCAGACATGCACACACATTACCATATGCACACACACACACATACACATGCCTGTAGACATGTGCATGCATATAGAGACACACATATACACACACATATATATGCATGTACATATCCACATGCATGCATGCACACAAATAGAAATATTCCTACACATGCACCAAATTAGATACACTCATAGGTACACTCAAGCATAGGCACACATAAACACATGAAAACACACACAAGTACAAACACACATATATATGTACAAACATGCATGCACATAAAAACACACACACATGCATACCAACAACCACACACACTCATACACACACATGTACAACACACAAACACAAACATGCACATGTATGTACTCACTCACATGCTTGCACACATAGATAGACACTCATATGATAAATGAACACATGCACACATGTGCATTCACATATACACAAGGGCACTAACTCACATTAACATGTGAACACACATAAAAACACATGCACAAGTACACACACACACACATACATGCACACCCTCACCCCACACACATGCATCCATAGGCACATGCATACAAATTACATGCAATACACACACACACATACACACATATATTGGCACCCAAACACACATGTGCACACCAATACACACACACACAACCACACCCACATACACACACACACACCCACATACACACACACACACATGAACAAAAACACCCACACACACATGAACAAAAACACCCACACAAGAAAATGCAAACTCATAAATACATACACACTTATAAACATAATCACACAAACACATGGATACATTTTCACAAGTGCATATGCAAACACATGTGCACGTACACACTCACATGCACACACATACACACAAATGCATGCACATACACACTCACACACATACACACACACTCACGCATGTAGACACACACATACACACATAAACACTTAGATGCACACACTGGAATACACAAACATGTGGTCCCACACAAACACATTCACATATGCACAAACATGCACACATATACACATGTGCTAACATGCACACAGACATATACACTTACACTTCCACATAGATACACACACACACATGCACATGTACATAGACACAAAACACTCATACACATGCATACACACATAAGTTCACACACAAGCAAACATAACACACACAGACATACACACCAACACATGCACACACACAAAGACATACACACATGTACATGCACACAGGCATGTGCATGTGCACACACATGCACTCATACACACATGCATGCACATATGCATAAATACACACATGCACACACCTACACATGCATGCACACACATGCACATGTACGCTTGTGCACATGCACAATATGCACACATGCATGCATCTGGCCACCGTTACACACATACAAGAACACTCACATGTATGGATACACAAACACATATAAAACTACAAATAGATACTTACACACATGCCCATACATGGAGACACACTTCCATGCATATATGCATGCACACACACACTTACACACCAGCATGCATTCAAAGAAACATACGCACACCTATATACACAAACACATATGTGAGCATACATACCTGCATGCACATACAATGACCACAAACACATGCACACATGAGCATAAGTTAATACACATGTAAACAAATGTACACAAACACAACATGTGCATACTCACATGTGACAAACACATGCATGCACATATAGGCACACATGATATACACATGTGGACGTGCTTACACATGCACACACATATGCATGCATACAAGCACCCACACAAATCAATATGCACACTCATAAAACACACATATGTATGTTGACACACACAGAACATGAACACATACATGCTTCTAGACACTCACGTAATAACACATGAGTGCATACATACACACATGTAAACCCACACATAGATACCCTCACACAGACCCATACACATAGAGACACATGAACGCATGCACATGCAATCACACACACATACATAAAAATACACACTCATGTACATGCACACACACACATGCACATATAAACACATGCATGGATGCATAGACATGCATGCATATAATCACACAAACACACACAAGTGCATACACATGCCAGTGAACATGCATACACACACAAGTATGGAAGCACAAACACCACAACCTGACAAAAATAGTCAAGCACACATACACACATGCATGCACACACTTGCATGCATGCACGCAAGCATACATCACCCTCCTACACATACAAACATTCACACAAGCGTGTATGCATACACATACTTCTATATACGTACAAACATACATGAACACACAAACATTTATGCACACACAAACATATGCATAAACACATGCACACACATATACACACAAACACACACTCACATGTACACACATGAAAATTACTCACAAACATGCACACACAAATTTATACACATGCATGCATACACATACATATAGTCAAATATGTACTCAAGCATACATATACATACACACACACACACGCAAACACACATATACACCAAGAAGATGCATGCACACATGTGTGCACGTGCACACACACATGCAAGCGCACACAAAGACACAGACGCACACAAACACACCCTCGCACACACAGATACACACACATACATGCATATGCACACACACACACACACACATGTTCATACATGCACGTACACATGCATATGCATGCACACACTTGTACGCATACACACATGGATAGTCAAACACAAAAAGATAGTCACACACATGCAAGCATGCGTAAAAGCACATTTATGCACACACCTACAACACATATGTGCAGACACACACATATATGCACACACATACATAAATGCACACAAAGACACACGTACACACATAAACATGCACATGCATGCACACCCAGACACATGACAATATTCACAGACACACTTATATGCATACACGTATGATCACACCCACGTACACACTTACACATGCACGCACACACTCAAACATACACACATGCATGCACACAAATATGTGTGCACATAGATACAGACATATATAAAGACACACACATGTACACATACACACATATGCACATGTAGGCACATGTAAATAGACATGCACACTTGCAAATACATATGCACATAAACATGAACACATGCACAGGAACACACATGCACACATATAGATACACATAGACTCTCCCACACACACATATACAAATGCACAAACATATGTGTGCAAAAGTACACATCTGCACACATACACTAATGCACAAACACAGATACATGCCCATGCATAGTCACATAAATGCATGCCCATTCATAGACACACTCACACGCACTAACAAGCACACAGATGCCCAACCACACATGCACGTACCCATGTAGACACATGCATAATCATATGAACATAGATGCACATGCTAATAAACTTGCATACACACACAAATGCACATGCATGGATATTTCCATGCACACATGCACAAAAAGACCCACATAAATGAAAACACAATGACATAAACACACATACTTGCATGCACACTCACATACACATGCACAAGCATGCATACAAATATACTCACATATGCACACACTTGCACACAAACACACACATGCACCCAAACATGCATGCACATGCACACGTACACATTCATGCACACAATCACAACACATGCATGCATGTTCATACACACACACATAAACGTGCATGCATGCAAGCATAAACAAACAATTTTTCTTGTACAAATAGACAGATATACACACATGCATCCTCACTGACAAGCATGCACACGCACATAGAATCATGTGCACAAACACATATACATAGACAAACATGAACATACAAATGCACAGACATGCACATGCACACACTCATACACATGTACACACACAAGCACATTCAAATAGACATGCACACACTTGTATATTTTCACATACACATGAACACACACATACAAGTGAATAATTCACACACACATGCATATGCACACACAAAAACACATGTAGTATGCACACACACCCACACACACTCATGCATGCACACACAAACACATGCAAATACACATACATACATGCTTGCACACATGAACGCATGCATAGAAGCATAGACACAATCACACACACGCATAGGTGTAGGCACAACCCATGCACTAGAAGGCACACGTAGACCTACAACCAGACATGTGCACATATAAACACATTCACACACACAAGCATGCATGTATACAAACACATGTGTGTACACATGTAGACATGCACACTCCTAGACACACACACATTCACATAATTGTGCATGTACACAAACACGAACATACATCACACACATCTTTATTCATACAAACACATGCACACACATGCACATGCATAAATATGCACACACACACACATGCATAAACATTATATGTATGCAGACACGCTATTTGTATGTAGACACACAAGCTTGAACGCATGCTCAAGCACGCACATGCATGTACAGGCATACACATGAACACATGAATGCATAAACACATATGCATAAGCACATACACGAACACACACACACACATGCGCATGTAAACATGCAAGCACCTATAGCTAAACATACTCACACTTATACACACACTCAAACAAATGCAAATAAGGATGCACTCACAAAAAGTGTATACTTACACACACATGCACACACGTACATGCATGAACACATCGACACCAACAAAAATACATTGGCATGCACACCTACATTCAAAGACATACAAAAACAAATGTGCATGCACCAACACATAAGCATTCCTAAGAAAACACACACATGCATTCAGATGCACTCACAAGCACATGCATAGGCACACATACACATCACACACATGCACATGGATGTATACCCACATGCAAACATAAACACTCACACACAAGCATGCATAATACACATATTCACATTCATGCACACAAACACATGCATACACACAAATGTAATAGTAACAAGCACATGCCCACAAACAAGAATACACACTCACACAAACACACCCACATTCACACATGCTCATGCACATACACAAAAACATAAATACACACAAAAAGAACACATATACATACATACATGCACACAAACACACACATGCACACACACTAAAATGTATTAATACATACACACATGCACATGTGCAAATGAATACATACATACACACACATACGAAAATGCACATACAAACACACAAATGTGCACACATACGCATATTTGCACATACACATACATATAGACATAGACACACATACATAGATACATGCACACACAAGTGCACACACACGTCCACACATGGACACATACACATGCATGCAATTACAAAAACATGCATGCAAATACCCATGCATATAAACAAATGTACAAACACACAAATGCTCACAGATAGACACATAAATGTGCACAAATACATGAACATAAACACACACACCAACACATGCACATATGCAAATGTGCACATACATCCATAGACACACATGCAGGCATATAAAAGGACACATGCACTCATATGCTCATGCATACACACATGTACATATGCACGTACAAATGAATAAACTGGGATGCACATATACAAACATTTACACACACAAAGTCACATGCACATAATCACACATATGCACACATGTAAACAACACTCTCATTCACTTACACACACATGCGTGTGCATAAATACATGTACAATCAATGCACATACACACATATATGCATATAGGTATGTACTCACAAGCATGCACACACACACACACATGTGCATGCACATGCACACACACCACAAATGCATAGAGACACACTTACACATGTGCACACACACACTTGTCTACATGCATTCACACAAAAATGTCCACATAGGCACACACATATGCAAATAGAAATGCACATATAATCACACACACACAAATACACACATGAAAGCATAATGGCACATATGCACCCTTCATAACCACACAATGACATGAACATAGGCACAAAGAGGAGATTGTGTACACACACATATGCATGCACACAAACACCCACATGAATGCACATAAATGAATATCACACATGTGTGCACAAGCACATAAACCCACGCATACATATATGTAGATGCACACACGCACATATAAGCATGCTCACCACATAAATGCATGTGTACACAAGAAAACACATACACACATGCATAAACACAAAGACTCACATGCACACATGTATACGTACAAATAGATGAACACAAACATGCCTGTACACACACACATATATTCACATTCACAGATACACATGTAAGCAAACACATGCTCACACACTGGCACACACGAAAGTACTCTCACACACATGCAGACACATGCATAATCACATAAGTGCACACATACACTCACATGCACACAAATACATATCATGCACACGCACACACTTATGCCAGAATAAATAGACATGCATGCACACACACACACATGCAGATGCACAAACACCAAAACACATCCACACACATGACAAACATGCATGTATTTGTGCGCAAATTTAAACATGTTTGTTGATACACACACACACACACACATTATTGCACACACATGCAAACCCGCACACATATATGCACACACACATGCACATGCATGCACACATGCAAATGCATGTAGCAATATATGCACACAAATACAGTAGCACAAACACATATCTACATACATAGGGATATACATGTATATGTATAGCAACACACATGCAAATACAAACACAAGCACATAGGCACAAGAGCATTGTATTATTGACCAGAGTCATGCTGTTTTAATTAAAGATAACAAATCCTAAACTTTTTTAGTAAATTTGTTGAAGTAAATTTTCAAATTTTTAGTAGATGATACTTGTATTCATAGTAGAACTAAAAGAAGAAGAAACATAAATATTAAATCCTGTTAAGATTATCTTCAACAGAGTCGTAAACAACCAAGAGAGGTATTTTATATTGCATTTTAGGTATTTCGATTTTACTTTAATTAGAATGTTAAGTTTGTGAAAGTTTTGATATATGAAACATAAATTAAATTCAAATTAATTTTATAACAATATTTAGATTTAATGTTTTTGTTCCATCCTCTTTGATTATATTAACCATCATTCTATCTTAATAATGTTTTTAAAATCATTAATTAATCTATTATAAAAATGTTCTGATCATATTAATTAATTAATAAAAATAATCAATTCATAAAAGAAATTAACGTCTGAACTAATCGGTCCCTACAGTGAACCACTATAGTTTAGCAATAACTAATTCTAAACAAGGTTCATCACACAAAATGCTTTCTTTAATCAATCCCAAAACATTGTATTTTAATTCCACTTTTGTAAATAAAATAAGGTTTATATAGCTATTTGCATGGGCGATTAACTCTTGAACTTAGTAAGAGATAGCCAACCAAACTATTCAGCCATGTATAAAGGTTACAAAAATCTTTATAAGGGGAAAATAGTTGAACAAATGTATAGTGTGGTACTAAAAACACACTTTTTTGTTTGCATGATGAACTCCAAAATTGTAAGAGTAATGTGAACCATGTGATAGTGCATTTTTTGATTGAAAGGTCGTCACGTATCACATTTTTCAAAGGTGCTAATTCTATTAGCCATCCAATTACTCAATTTTCTAATTACACAATCTAAATTTCATTTGCTCAAAATGTTAAATTGTACCATTAGGTCATGATTTAGATATAACGATCAAGATTAATTTCATATTTCTAAAGGCATGGATTTGATTGCGTTTGTTCGATCATGCAGTTTTCGTGATCGAACGACTCCTACAAAACTTCTATTTTAACCATTATTTTACACTGTTGGAGACTTTTTTATTAATATCTGAATTAAAATATTACAAAAACTGCAAAAATTATAACAACTAAATTAGGTGCTTGGTAATTAATTTAACTATTACAAATTACTTATAAATAATAGATTTTTGCAAGAAGCAAGATGGAAAACTTTTTAAGTGATAAAAATATTTAACCCGTTTGCAACCCATTCCCATTTTTTCACTTAAACATGCTTATGTATCATTCACTTGTTGAAATTCTATTTTGTCTAAAATCAACTAAGTAGTCAACTTCTTTATTCTTAATTAAGTTAATTAAAATGCTTTTATCACATTATTCATTTCATCAAGCATAAGATGTTTTTAGTATTAATTTTGATTTTATGTCACTAAAAGCTTTTCTTTTATTTTCATTTGTTATAAGGCCATTGAAGCCTATCTTTTTGATTTCATTATAAGGTCGTTATACCAAATCTTAGTTGTTTATTTGTTGTGAGGGTTTAATTTATCCATCTTTTGGCTAAAGGCTTATATTATGTTTTTTGCTTAGTTTTTGTCAGGGGTGGATGTAGGCTTGTTTTATAAGCCAAACTACCTAAAAATTAGTTGTATACATTTTCAATTATTATTGATTTTCTAGTTACATAACTTTTAAAAAGCTGAATATGTTTTAAAATAAAATTAAAATTAGTTGAAAATTACTTTTATATATTTGTTAAATCTTATTAAAAATTATTTTAAATATTTTCTTAAAATAGTTTTTAAAAAATTAAAATTTTATTCTTAAAAGTTTACCCCCTCCCCTCTTGCTAAATCTCGCTTCAATTGGTATTAGAATTGGTCCCTTTACATTGAGAAGAAATTCTTATGGAAGATCCTTGCCTCATTAAGAACTTAAAAGTAGAATATATTGAATATCTAGGTCATTACGAGCAAATTAGAGAAAATGCTAATATTTATTTAAAGAATTTGAAAAAAGCTAATGATGATTTAAAAAAAAATTTGAATTAGCAAGCATCATTAATTACGAATTTAGTGACTTTATATCTATGCACTTTACTTGCTCAATTTAAAATATAATGCTAATTAATAGACAAGTTTTATTACAAAAGCTAGAATATCTCATATGCATATGCACATTAACAGTTTATACAGTTTTAATCATAAGCTTATATGCCACTATTGCATGCAACCTAGACATACTTCACACACATTTAGGATTAAAGAAAATACTCATTCAAAACGTCCTACTTTTGCATGGATAGTAAAAGAAAATAGTAGCTCAATTACATAAAAATGAGTTGAATCCAAAATAGTTGGGGTTCTCAAATTTGATAATTAAAACAAAATATTATGCATGTAAACTTTGATAAATAAATTTCAACACGAAATAACTATAAATATGTTTGGATAAATAACATCTGAGAAACAAAATCTAAAAGATTTAAAAGACCAAGTTGATGTGAAACTTTGAATGATTTTAGAATTAATCTTTTGTAGTAAATTTTAAATCAATATTAATATATTATGTTTGGATAATAATTATAAAAACAAAATTAAAATAAATTTTAAAGAAAATGAATAATTTGTCTCCTAAACGTTAGATAAAACTATAATTAAAAGAAAATATTTGATTAAAACATTTATTAAATTATGAATTGTTTGATAATTTAATAAAGTCTTTAGGTTATCAATAATTTATAAAATTAAGATTATGTCCCTTTTGAGTGATAACAAAAGGGGTGAGAGAATAGAAATTGAATGGATAAACATAAGTTAAAGAGGAGCATTAATCTAGTCATGACATACATATAAGAGAAGCTTATCTTTAATTATTTTGCATATTCTTTTATAAATAGATTATATTTTTATTAATTTCATTATAGGTTTTGTTATCTTGAAAAGGAGGAGATTATTATGTTATTGATCTCTAACCATGGTACTTCGTTTGTTGAAAACAAACCCCAAACATTTCTAATGAATTTGTTTATATGAATTTTTCAGATTTTAAGTACTAAATACTCGTATTTTGGGAGAACTAAAAGATGTGTAAATGTTAAATCTTATTAAGATTATCATGGTTGGAGTGGAAAACCACCAATAAATATATTTCAAATTTAATTTTAGGTATTTTGATTTTATTTGATTACAATGTTAAGCATGATTGAAATATTTATTATAATGTACATAAATTAAATTTAAATTAATCTTAGAACAAAATTTAGGTTTCTAATATTTTTGAACCATTCACTTTGATTATCTTGACCATCATTTTATCTTAATAATATTTTAAAAATCCTTAGTTAATTTATTAATATTAATTAATTAGTTAAAATTTTAATAACAAAAAAATAACCCATTCTACGTGCAATTAACACCTAAGCAAATTGGATCGCTACAGTGAATCACTATGGTTCAGTGATAACTAATTCGAGATAGGGTTCGAAACACAAACTTTTCTCCAAAATCAATCCCAAAACATTGTATTTTGGATCAAGTCATCAACCTTGCTTTCATAAATCAAATAGAGTATATGTAGCTGGTTGCATGAGTGATTAATTCCCTAACTTTCAAGGGGCAAAAAACCTAGTTATTGTATTATGTATAATGCTTAAGAAAATATTTATAAGGAGAAAATAGTAGAACAAATGTGCAATTTGGAGCTGAAAACACAAACTTTTTCTGCACGATAAACTCTCAAGTTGCCGTAGTAATGTGAACTGTCTGATCATGAACCTTGCAATCGAACGATCACTGTCATATTGCATTTTTTAAGGAATAATTTTATCAGTCATCTGATCACATAATTTCATGACTGCAAGGTCCAAATCTCATCTACTTAAAAGCTTAAATCCTACCATCATATCAGGATTTAGATCTATAGGCCCAGGTCAATTTTGTATTTCTAAAGGTGTGGATTCGATTGCATCAGTCCAATCATATAGTTTTTGTGATTGAATGGACCTGGAGCTTTCTAATCAAATGGCTCCTACATAACAACAATTTTAGCCATTTTTTTGAGCTGTTGGAAATTTTTTTACAAATTTCCTAATTAAAATATTATGAAAGCTACAAGAATTCTAACGACTAAATTGAGTATTTGGTTGCTACTTTTAGTCGTTACAAATTGAGAATAAAAGGCAAATTTTTGTACAAAATTAAATGTAGAAATTTTATGTGATAAAAAAATTTGATGCAAAAAATTTTATTTAATTAAAATACTTTTGTCTCTTTAATCATTTCACTAAGCATAAGATTTTGTTAGCATTAATTTTTATTTTAATTGGTAAAATATTTTTCTTTTATTATCATTTGTTATAAGATTGTTGAAGCCAGCCTTATTGATTTCATTATAAGGTCGTTGTACCATGTCTCGATTTTTTTTCTTGTGAGGGTTTAACCTACTAGTCTTTTAGCAAAAGATTTATATTGTGTTTGTTTTTACTTGTTTTTTGGGGTGTGAATGTAGTCTTTTATTCTAAGCTCAAGCACCTAAAAATTGATTGTGCATATTTTTAATTTTTATTAATTTTTTAATTACATAAATTTTGTAAAACTTGATATGTTTTAAAATAAAATTAAAATTTGTAGAAAATTACTTTTAATATCTAATAAAACTTATTAAAAATTATTTTAAATATTTTCTTGAAATAGTTTGCAGGAAACTAAAATTTTTTTTTTAACAATTCACCCCCTTATGTTGAACCCCACTTCAATTGATGTTAGAGTGAGGTCCTTTTCTTTTAAAAAAATATTCTCAGGGAAGATCCATGGCTGAAATTGGTGCTCTAATGAGTTTGGGTGATGGTGCATCTTCAATTAGGTTGCCACTATTTTATAGGAATTATTACCTTTATTAGAAAATTATAATGGTTGGTCGTTTAAAATCAATAGATATAGAAATGTGAGAATTGATGTAAGTTTCATTTGACTTTTCTATGAAGAAAAAATGTACATGGCACTTCTATAAATAAAGCTTTTTATGAAATGGATAATAGTGAAAATTATAAAATATAATTAACTAATATGGTCATTGAATGCTAACAAATTTAATAGAATTATGAATTTAGAAATAACTTATGAAATTTGGCACAAATTGGAGGTAACATTTGAAGGAAGCTCGTTAGTTAAGGAAAATAAAATAAACATGATAATGCATGATTATGAGTTATTTAGGATACTTACAAATGAATCCAATGAAAACATGTTTATAAGATTTACTAATATTAATAATGCATCTGCTAGTTTGGTAAAACCAATTTCTATAAATGAATAGGTGAAGAAAATTCTTAGAATTTTGCCCAAGATAAATGAACCGTTGACGACTACTATCAAGATAGCAAAAAATATTTCCATGATGACATTAGATAACTCAATGGGTTAGCTTATGAAAAATGAGCTAGAAATGGAGAGGAGAAAAGAAGAACAAGAATTATCTGAAAAGAAAAACACAAAGAAGTTATAATCAATAGCAATGAAGATGGAGGAAAGATTCTAGAAGAGGCATCAACTAATGATAATGGTATTGCTTTAATTTCTAATAGATTATCCAAAGTTCTTAATGTTATAGAAAAGTATAAAAACTAAAATTCTTTGAAGAAAAGTAAGAATAATAAGAAGAAGAAACCATTGAAAGTAACTTGGAGTGATTTAGAAGAAAGCAGTACAACTAAAAGGGAAGAAAACAATGGACTACTTTGTATGATGGCTACAGAAGAAGAGGAATAAGGGAGTGCATCCTTAAGTAAAGAAGAGGTAAATTACTCCAACGAAAAATTGATAAAATAATTCTTTTATGTTTGCAAAAATTTAAAAATTTGAATGAAAAATAAAAAAAATTAAAAGAACATAGTGAATATCTAGGTCATTATGATCAAATTAAAAAAAATAGTGACATTTATTTAAAGAATATGAATAAAGCCAATGATGATTTAAAACAAAAATTGAGTGAGCATGCATCATTAATTAAGGAATTTAATGATTTTAAATCTTTATGTCCTACTTTCTAAATTTAAAATGTTAAATCAATTAATAGATAAGTTTTTTTATTACAAATGCTAGAAAATCTCATATGTATATGCATGCTACGATTTTATATGGTTTTAAACATAAGCTTACATGCCATTATTGCATGCAACTTGGACATACATTACACACATGTAGGATTAAAACTAATATTCATTTGAAATTTCTTACTTTTGTGTGGATGGTAAAGAAAATAGTAGCCTTGTTCCACAAAAATGTGTTGAATCCAAAATAATTTTGGTTCTCAAATTTGATAATTAAATTAAAATATTATGCATCTAAACTTTGAAAAATAAATTTCAACAAAAAAGAAGTGTAAACATATTTAAAAAATACATAAAATTCAAGAAATTAAGTTTAAAAGATTTAAATGAAATACATAAAAAACATAGTTAAAGAAAATCCTAAAACATTAAAACTGAATTAGGATCATCCTAAAAAACAGGTTGTTTGTGAAATATTAATTTATTTTAGAATTAATCTTTTGTAGTAAATTTTAAATCAATATTAATATGTTATGTTTTTGAGAATAGTTATAAGAAAATAATTAAATTAATTTGAACAAAATTGAATGAGTTGACTCCTAAACCATTGGATTACACTATAATTAAAACAAAATATATATTCTAAAAAATTTATTAACCAACCAGTGGGTTGACAATTTAATAAAATATTAATGTTATAAATAATTTGTAAAATTTAGATAGATTTCCCTTTGAGTGATAAAAAAATGGGGGAGAGAATGAAAACCAAAATTAAGGGGTAGCATTAATCTAGTCATGACATACATACAAGGGATGTTTATCTTTAATTATTTTGTATATTCTTTTATAAATAGTTTATGTTTTTATTAATTTTATTATAAGTTTTGTTATCATTAAAATAGAGATTATTATATTATTGAACCCTAACTATGGTACTTTGTTGATGATAATAAACCATAAGTATTTATACTGAATTTGTTTAAATGAATTTTAAGATTTAAAGTAGCTCATACTCAAATTCGTTGGATAACTAAGTGAACAAGATGTGAAAATAGTAAATCCAATGAAGATCATGTTGGTGGAGTGTTAAACCACCAAGAGATGCATTCTAAATTTAACTGTAGATATTTCATTTTCACTTTGATTACAATGTTAAGCTTGATTAAAATATTTCTTATAAGGTGAATAAATTAAATTCAAATTAATCTTAAAATATCAATGTTTCAATTTTTTTTAATCCATCATAATTGATTATCTTGACCATCATTTTATCTAAATAATATTTGAAATCTTTAATTAATTTATTATGAGTAAATGTTTTAATAATATTAATTGATTACTAAAAATATAATAACAAAAAATAACATTGTTCATATAAGTAATTAATGCCTAAAATAATTGGGTCACTACAATGAACTGCTATGATTCTGAGGCAACTAATTCTAAATGGGGTTTGGTACAATAAATACTTTCCATAAGCAATCTCAAAAATTGCATTTTTTATTGAGTCATCAACCCCACATTTGTAAACAAAATAAAGTATATGTAGCTGGTGGCATGGGTAATCAATTTCTGAACTTAGCATTGAGCAACCAACCCAGTTATTCAATAATGTATAAAGGTTACTAAAATCTTTATATGGAAAAAAAATAGGGCAAATGTGCAATGTGAGACTAAAAACACTAACGTTTTCTGCACTGCACGATGAACTTTAGAATTATGGGAGAAATGTGAATCATTTGATCCTGCATTTTGATCAAAAAAATCACTATCATATCACATTTCTCAAAAGTGATAATTCTATCAACCATCCGATTATGCAATTTCAAGATGACATGGTCCAAATTTTAGCCACTTGAAAGTTAAATCCTGTCGTCAGATTGCAATTCAGATCTAATGGCCCAAATCAATTTCATATTTCTAAAGACATGGATCAGATTACATCTGTCTGATCGCACAATTTTTTGTGATAAAACTTTACCAAACGTTTTGACCGAATGGCTCTTACGCAATGGCCATTTAAGCCGTTGGAGATTTTTTTGTTAATTTCTTTGTTAAAATATCGTAAAAATTGTAATGACTAAATTGAGTCTTTGGTGAGTACTTTTAGCCACTAAATTTTGCCTATAAATAAGAGATTTTTATATGAAATTAATTAGAGAAATTTTTACGTGATTTAAAAATTTTATGCAAGAATATTCAACTTGTTCGGAGCCCGTTTCCATTTCGTCGCTTCCACACGTTGCTGCGTCATTCACTCATTAAAAGTCTTTTTAGTCTCAAATCAGCTAAGTAATCAATTTCTTTTTTCTTAATTGATTTAATTAAAATACTTGAGCCTTTTCAATCATTTCATCAAGTATAATATTTTGTTTGTATTTATTTTGATTTTATATTGCTGAATGTTTTTCTTTTATTGTTATTTGTTATAAGGCCATCGTAACTCTCTTGTTGATTTCATTATAAGGCCATTATATCCTGTTTGTGTTGTTTGTTTATTTTGAGGGTTTAGCATATTATTTTTTTGATAAAAGGCTTATATTGTGTTTGTTTTTTATTAGTTTTTGTTCTGGTTTAATGTAAACTTGTTTTATAAGCCCAATTTATTAAAAAACCATTTTGTATATTTTGAATCATTATTGATTTTTTAATTACATAATTTTTATAAAACTTAATATATTTTTAAATAATTTTTAATTTTATTTTTAATAATTCACTCTCCCCTTTTGCCAAAACCTCACTTCAACATGCTCATACAGACATTCACACACATGTCGCCATTCACATTGGCACACATGCACGCACACACACATGCATACATGCATGCACATACAAACAACAAACAAAACACACATTACACACAAACAAGCTAACACACACACACATCCAAGAGGACACGTGAACATGCACACACATATACATAATGCACATGCATCCACACACAGAGATACAACCACACAATTATGCAAGCACATTCACACACACACATGCATGCCCCAATGCACACATGCACAATACCATGCACCAACAAATAAACACACACATGTATACACACATGCACACACACTCACATGCTCCCTTATGCACACAAATGCATGCACACACATAATTACACATATGCACACAAGCACGTGCGCACACATGCTCATATGAACACATACAAGCACACACAAATGCATGCACATGCTCACACACATGCATGTACTCAGACAAACATGTAGATGTATAGGCCCACATACACACTAACACACATAGGCACACACGCACAGACACACATGCAATTGAGCACTCATAAACAGGCATTCATGCACACACGCACACATACACACACACGCACACGTGCATACACACACACAGATATGCATGCATGCACAAACACACACACACACACACAAAAATGCTTACACACTGGCACATATTGTAACACATTCACTCATGCTGTCACACATGCATAAACATTCCCATGCATGCACATGCACTGAAGAACAAAGCACATAAACACACAACAACACATACACACAAGCCTACACACATGCACATAAATGCACACACTTGCACCTGAATAATCACTCACCCAAACACACCTAGACCCACACACACATACAACCACAAGCTGCACACACACAAACAAACATGCATACTTACATAAACACACACAGACAAAGACATCTACATACACGTGCATGAACACATAGAAGAACATGCACACAAATACACACAAACATACAGATACTCACACATGCACACATAGATGCATACACAGACACATGCATGCATGCACATATACACAAACACGCACATATACTCACATGCATGCACACATACACACGTATGCGAATGCACACAAGCATATGCACACTCACACACACAAAAATGTGTGCAAGCATGCACATGGACATGCACACATAAACATATACAGACAAGTACACAAATGCATACACTAGTTCATGTATATGCAATCACACCCTCACACATGCACTTGTACACATATGGCAAAAAAAACATGCACAAATACACACATGCCCACATAAGCGTACCAAAACACACACAAAACCACACAAGCATATATGCACTTTTTCATACACACACATACATATACAAGCATTCATACAATACACGCATTGGATGCCCATGCACACACGCAAATGTTCATGCATGCACATTCACACAAGTATAAGTACCTGCAGAAGTAAACACACATGCACGCACACTCAAGCTCTCACACAAGCACCCACATATGTCCACACACATGATCACATACACACACACACACATATGCACAAAAACATACAAGCACACACACTTAGATACACATGTTCATGCACACACATGTGAGCACACACATACAAAAGCCTATGCACACATGCACAAATACACACAAACAAACATATAGAATTACATGCACACATATGCACATCAAGAAACAAGTGGTCACACACACATGCTTATGCATGCATGTGCTCATGCTCACGCCGACTAGCATGTGCATGCATGCTTGTAAAAACACACAAGCAAGCACATACAAACAAACACTCGTGCACTAGAGCTCACATACACACACACACACACACACAAATCCACAAAGATGCATATGCTCACACACATGCACACATACACACGTGAATGCACATACATACATACACACACATGTATGCATGCATGCACACATCTGCAAACTAGCATGACCACATGCACGAGTGGAGAACCTACATACACATGCATATCCTTACTCATGCACACACTCAAGCACACATGCATGCACATCCATAAACACAAGCACCTCCATGTACAACTATATTCACATGAACATACACATACATGCACATACACATACTCATGCATACACTCACACAAGCACACCTGTGTATACACACACCTATATATGCAGACACACACATGAACACACAAAGACACATGCACATACACACCTAGGTACACATAAGCAGGCACTTACATAAATGCATACACAATCACATGTGTGTACATAGACAACCACATGCACACAAACACATGCACACATACACGCATGCATGAGCACACAAAGACGTACATACACACACATGAAAAATTACTAACATGCACACATATGCACACACACACATGCATATAGAGAACCACACATACACACATACATGCATGCACAAACATGCAGACACACACACACACACACTTACACACTCACTCATATGCACACAAACTCGCACACATGAACATTAGAAAGTACACACATGCATTCATATGCATATATAAATGCAAACACACTTACATGCACATATGTAGACACATAGACATACACACGCACACACACATGCACACACATATATACACACACACAATGTTTATGCATTAACGTACACACACACACTCTTATGCTAAAACATACGCAAATAATTGTAAAGACATGGCACACACACACTTGCACAAGCATGCACATGCACACATATGCATACACATATGCATATCTATGCAGACACATGTATAATGACAAATATGCACATGCCTACACGCACATGTAGGCAAGCACAAACTTAGAAGAATACATACACATACCTATACACACACACACACATGTGCCCACATGTACAAACACTCACAAACACATGCACACAAACATAGACACCCACATATAACCACATACAAGGACACACACATGCACCCACACTCACATGTGAGTATGTGCATGTGCGCACACACACAAATGCATGCAAACACACACACACATGCACACTCACATGAATACACAAACTCCAACATGCATGCATGCACACAATTATGCACACAAGCATATACATGCAAATACAAACAAACCTACTTATAAACAAAAATCTAGATGCCCACATACACTCACATGCATACATGCATATGCATGTAGATACACACACACACACACACTTGTACATACACATAAGCACATAAAAAACATACATGCAAAAACACAAACATACATACTACAAAGCACACACGAATACATGCAAGAACACACATGCAAAGACACACACACACACATAAATACATAGGAACACACAAAAGCACACAACCACATAATGATAGACACATATACACATGCACCCACACACAGACAAATGCTCAAGCACAAATGTATGCACATATATACATATGCAAATAGAACATAGGCATTTGTGCACACATGTACACACACATTAATGCCCATGTGTCTACACACAAACATATGCATGCACACACACATATAAGCACACACACTTGTACTCACACATACACTCAAGTACACATGCACACACATGTGCGAATGCCCACAAACACACTCACATGTACAAACTCACTTGCACATAGACACATGAGCTCACACATACATTCACATACATGCACACACATGCTTGTATACACTTACACACACACACAAACACATGTAGACATGTATGCACACACACATGCATGAGCTAGCACACACATATACACGCATGTGTGTACAGACTAGCACACCCATGCACACACACACGCACACACGTGAATGCATAGACACATATGCAAACACACAAACACAAATGTAAACACACACACACATGTGCATGCACACAAGCACACCCACTCACACACATGTGTGCATGCATATGCAAAGAAATGCATACACACACACACACACACTTAAAGCACACACTCTTGAACACACACACATATTTAAATACACACAAACAAATACACATGCATATACAAAAAAGGACATATACACAATCATACACATTTGTCCATACAAGAAGACACACACACAAACAAATACACATGTATGCACACAGCTTTATAGACACACCCACACTCATATGCATATACACACACACAAGTGCATAACACAAATGCACCCACATGCACACAAAAATAAAACAACCCTCTTGCATCGACAAAGAAAAACATGTACTCACATGGACAAATACACATGCACACACATATATGGAAGCACATAACCATGCACACACACATAAATGAACACACAGACCTGTGTACGAGCACACACACTTGTGTGTGCTCGTACACACATACACATGCACTTATAAACGAACACATGCAAGTACATGTACACATAAACCCAAACACCCCTAATGTACACACATACATAAACGCAAGCATGCAAATGTACACACATACAAACTCATGCATAGGCATGCTCAAACACACACATGCATACTCACTCGCACTCAATGTAGATAGCACACACATACAAATGTACAAATGCAGCCACACACACACACCCACACACATTTGCATCATACACATGCATCAACTATTACACACATGCACTCACACATAGATGAACATTCACAAACAAGCTCAAGTACATGAACATAGAAGTTGCATGCACATATGCACACACACATGCACATATGTACACAATTATGAGCCAACATGCACATGCACATGCACACACATAAGAATGTTTGGACATACACACATTGACACACAACAGACAAACATGCACACATAGATGCATGTGCAAGAACACACACCCATGCACACAAGCATACTGGTGCATATAAACACATGGACATACACACATGAATACATTTACATTTACATAGGCATGAATGCACATGCCCACTAACATACTCACGCATATACATGCATATAAACACATACACACACACACTCAAAGACACACACATGCACATGCACACATGCACACACACACCCACATGTAGAAACATTCACATGCTTACTCAAAAACCCATGAATATGCATAAATACACACATGCATGCACACACACACACACACCTACATGCTTGCAAATGCACACATGGCAATTTGCATGCAAAATCACACATACATGCTTACTTACATGCACACACTCACATGCACATGCAAAGGCACACAACCACGTAGATACACATAGATAAACACACATGCACACACACATGCACATGCACACATATGCATAGACACATGCACATGTATGAACAAATGCACACTCATGCACATGCACGTAAAGACATGCACACACACATACACATGCATAGGCATGCACACACAACACTCATATGCACACTCTTACAGACACACACATACGTACTTGGATACACACACTCACACATAAAAACAAACTTGCACATACTCACACACTTATGAACATACAAACACATACACATGCACATGCTCACACACAAACACACATGTGTACATGCTTATACACTTACACACACACACACATCCATAAACACAAAGACACTTAAACAAACACATACACACACATGTGTCCATACATGCAAATGCACACATGCATTATAACACTTATTGACATGCACACAAGCATATAAGCAGACATGAACACACACACATGCATACACAAATAGATGCACACAAAAATTTGCACACACCTACGAACAAAAGCATGCACACATGCAAACACATGCATGCACACACACTCACATGCACATATACATATACTACCCACACTCATACATGCAATTACATAAATGCATACACACATTTGCATACACACAAGCATAGAACCATAGACATAACAACCCACACACAAACACACGTGCAAAGTGCACTCAAACACACGCATGCACATATGCACTCACATGGACACAAATGCTCAAACATGCGTGCATGCACACAAACATATACACACAAATGTACAGACACACAAATACACATATAGGCAAACATACTCATGAGCAAATAAGTGCAAATGTACATACACCTACATATGTAAGCAAATGTAATCTCACATGAAAAAATGCACACGTATAAGCACATGCACATAAACACATGTACACATACCTACATACATGATAAATATGTATAAACATGTACACAAACCTAGACACACATGCACACCCACTCCAACATACATGCACACACACATACACACAAACACCCCAATACATGCACACAAACACACACAAGACTATAGACGTGTGCACATGGACAAAAACATACATGCACACATGTACACAAAGACATGCACACATGCACACAAAGACACACACATGCATGTAGACACACAGAGTCACCTTCCCACTTGCATGCATGCACAAGCATACACAAACATACATGATTGCACACACACAGCACACACGTAATGTGTGTAGTCACACAGACACACACACAAGAACACACATGCAAACATGTATACATACACACATGAACACCCACAGACACCCACACAAAAATACAAGCACTCACATCCACACATATAGGCACACAAATTCATACAAGGATGAAAATACATTTATGCAGAGACACACAAGCATGGAGGCACACACATGCACATGCACATGCATGCACACATATACAATGACACACACACGAACACACACATGGATACATACACCCAAGCACCCCCAACATACACACACACACATAAACATATGCATGCAAATGCACACACATATAAACTCATGCATATGCATGATCAAAGACACACATGCATACTCATTTGCACTCACATGCACACATGCATGAACTATTACACACATGCATGCACACACACATGAACATTCTCAAACAAGCACAAGTACACAAACATAAAAGTCACACGCACATATGCACACACACACACACATGCACACAGTTATGAACAAAAATGCACATGCACATACACACAAAAAAGAAAGTGCGCACACACACATGGACAAACAAACAAACAAACATGCACACATAGATGCATGTGCAAGAACACAAACCCATGCACACAAGCAAAATGGTGCACACAAAAATGCATGCAAATGCAAACACACACACACCTATGGACACACACAGACACATACACACATACACACACACCATGTAGAAACATTCACATGATTACACAAAAACTCATGTATATGCATAGATACACACGTTCATGCACACACACACCTTCATGCATGCATGCACATGCACACACACATGCAAACATAGAAATAGAGTTTCACATACACAAATGCACACATACACACATATATTCACACACACACAAGCACAACCTTGCTTGCACACTCACACATGTACACAGACATGCACATGTGTATAGAGGCACATATGTGCTGACACATAAGCATGTGCTTGCACATGCACAAGAAAATATGCATGCACACACACACATGCATGCACACATCCATAAATATACACGCACAGAAACATGCACGCACATATATGTACACAAGCACATGTGAACACATGCACACACATGCACATGCATTCACACACGTGCGTACCCATGCACATATGGCAGTTTGCAAGCACAAACACATAGACATGCTTACGGGTATGCACACATGTGCACACACTCTCATGCACATGCAATGGCACACAACCACATAGATACACATAGATAAAGACGCATGCACACAGATATGCACATGGACACATTTGCACAAACACATACACATGCATGCACAAATGCATACTCATGGATATACACAAAAAGACATGCACACACGCATACACATGCACAAACATACACACAAAACATGCATATGCACACACTCACACACACACATATGTAGATGCATACACACACATATAAACACACTTGCACATACTCACACACATATACAAACATACAAACGTATACACATGCATGCGCTCGAACACAAACACACATGTGTACATGCTTATACACATGCACATACATGCACACAGACACAAACATCCACAAACACAAAGGCACCTATAGAAATAGATACACACACATGTGTCCATGAATGAAAATGCACACATGCATTATAACACTTATAGACATACATACACACATATAAGCAGACAGGAATGCACACACATGCATATACAGACACTTGCACATACACACACAGATGCACACAAAAAGTTGCACACATGAACAAACATAAGAATGCACACATAAACACACATGTGGACACACGCACGCACATGCACTCACAGGTGCACACACATCTACACACACACATGCACACCCACAAATGCATACAGACATTTGTATGCACATAAGCACAGAACCATAAACATAAGCACACATGCAAAAGGGCACTCAAACACATGCACACCCATACACTTTCATATAGACATAGATGCTCAAACATGCATGCATACACACAAATGTGTACACACAAACTTATGGGCACACAAATGCACACATAGACAAACACATACATGCACAAATAAGTACACACTTACACACACCCACATGTGCATGCAAATGAAATCTCATATCCAAGAATGCACACACACATAGATATGTGTACACAAACCTGCATACATCATAAATGAGCACAGACATGTATGCAAACCTAGACACACATGCACACCCACACCAACACACATGCATACATACACACACATGCACGCATGCACACACATACACATGAACAAAAAGACACAGACACATGCATGCACACATGCAAATGGACACAGACACGCCCACACATGCGTGCACACACACACGCCCACCTTCCCACATGAATGCATGCAATAACATACACAAACATACATGATTGCACACACACAACACACATACACATGTGTGTAGTCACACAAACACATGCACAAGAACACACATGCACACAGGTATATATACACACGTGCACCCATAGACATCCACACACAAATACAAGCACTTAAATCCACATATATAGGCACACACATTCATGCATGAATGAAAATACACTTATGCAGAGACACACAAGCATGGAGGCATACACATGCACACACACATGCATACACACCAACACGCATAGAAGCACACATATACAATGACACACATAAACAAACACACACATGGACACACGCATGATCACATAAGAACATACTTACATACACACACATGCCTACATATATGTACACATGCACATACACAAATGCACACACACACACACACAAACATACACATATGCACACACATGCTCATACACTTACATGCACACATGCCCATGGACAGCCCACACACACTCCTATATGCAAACACAAATTCACACTCATCCAACTACACATGTAGATAGACAAAGGCATGTACACTTACACACATGCACTCATATTCACACAAAAATACAGCATGTGTACCCACATGCTCATAAACATGCACACACATAGATAAAGACACAAATGCCACATGCACCCATGCAGACACACACATATGCACTTGAGCAGACTTGCACATGCACACTCACACTCATGCACACCCACACATATAAGCTCAGTCATGAACACCCATGTGCACATAGATAAACACATGCATGCACACACACACACATGCATAATCATTTGCACAAAAAAATTGACACACATGTGCATATGCACATACACAAACAAGCACCGACAAAAGCACACACACATGCTTAATCTTGCACACAAACGTACTTTAAAGCATACACATACACACAATCAAACACATACACACACACAGGCATGCACATGCACACATACACATGCATCCACGCATGAAAACATAAATACGCATGTGCTTGCATACGCACATTGAAACACATGTGAACACACATATATGTGTAGATACACATGCATATACACGCACACACACATAAATAAACAAATGCATGCATACATATACCCCACGTGCATACATAGACACACATGCACACACATGAGCAAGCTCACCCACATGCACACAAACTTGCATTTCTATAGACATGCACACACACACACATGTGCACGCACACTTGCACAAACACACACACATGAACACATATGAATACAGGTATAGATAGAAACATATGTAGAGAGGCATAGACACCCACACACACATACTCATATACACACACATACACCCACACACACATACACAAATGCATACACATGTATAAATAAACATACATATACAAGCACACACACACCAACACACACACATGCATAGACACACAAATATGCCCATATATATACACACACACACACAAAAACCTATCTATAAGTACTCACAACTGCACATGCACACGCAAATGCAGGCACACATGCATACACATGCATACATGCACACTTTTACACACAAAGACGTGCACACAGACACATTCACACATAGATGCATCCACACGCACACACACACACACATGCATGCATGCATATAATCACACACACCTGCTCATATGTGCAAGCACAAACATACTAACACACAATAATACTCATTTGCACATATACTAATGCACACACACATGCACATGCATGCACACACAGACACACACATGAGTGCACGCAAAAAAGCACACATGCACTTGTCCACACACGCATAAGCACATTTACAAATATACATGCATACACACACATACACATGCACACACACTAACAAACCCCCTACACACACATGCATATAATGTACAAATATAGTAATAAAAAAATGAACACAAATGCACACATGCATACATACAAAAATATGCACACACACACACTTATACACACACACATGCACACACATGCACCTGAACTCGTGCACCCACATACACATAGGCTAGTGCACATGCATGCACACGCACATACCCACAAAAGTACACAATCACATATCCACATACACACTCACACACAGGCAGATGCACCACTTTTATGCCCTAATAAACAATCATACATGCACAAAGACACACACACACATGCTCAAATGCAATAGAAAACATAGATGAATACACACACACCTAACAAACTCAAACATAAGCAAGCATAAACACAACTCACACATAAATAAACACACACACACACATAAATGCACCCAAACACATTGATGCACACACAGATGCACACATACACACATGCACATAGACTCGTATAGGCACACACATACACACACATGCAAAAATACACTCACACAGCCATGCAAACATTTGTGCATGCGTATCTATAGATGCACATATGCACAAATGCACAAATGCACATATGCACAAATGAACACACATGTACATAAGCTCACATGCATGCACCAAAACACTCTAAAGCCCACAAAAATACACAAAGACACATGGTCATGCTCTCACACATGCACACACATACATGCACACACATACATACACACGTATGCTCACATGCACACACACACACATGCACCCACATGCACATACCCACACACACATATGCATACAGACATTTACACACCTACTCAAATACACTTACACATGCAGAAATAAACATGCCTACACACATAAGAACAAATGTATGTATGCATATAGACACATGAACATAACCACACACGTGTGCACACACGCACACTCATATGTGCATGCACCCATGTACTCACATGCACATGCAGACAAACACATGCATGCACACACAGGTGCACACGGACATGCACACACATATACACACAAAGACATGCACATGCACACACGCAAAAGCATGCACATGCATGACCAGACAAACTTGCACACAAATATACACCTTCATGAAAGTGTGCACATGCACATATACACAGATACAAACACACATACACATATACCTACAAGCATAGATACAAAAATATGCTTGCATATGCACATGCACACACAAATGCACACACATATAAGAGCACATAAACATGTCACACAAGCACATGCCCACACACACAAAAATGTCTACAAATATGCACACATGCATGCATATGCTCATACATACCGGCACAAATAGACACACACACACACACACACATATGCATTCACATGCACACATAGACATTCATGCACACACACACATTGGCGCACACAAATGCACTTGCACACATGCATGCATGCTCTTACACAGACACATACACACACACATCCACCCATACACAAGCATGCACACACATGCACGAACAAATAGACACACACACCCATGCACGAATGAGCATACACACAGATGTACATGCTTGCATGCATACAAGCACACATATAAGCATGCACATACACACTTACATTCAAACACAAGCACACATACATACGCAGGCATACATGCACACACACACAAGCACGATCATGCAAACACACTCATACACACTTGCACCTATACACGTGTAGACTCACATGCATGACCAAGCAAACACATGCACATTCTAACACTTGAATAAAAGCATGCATATGCACACATACACACATGTGCACATGGATACATGAATAACCTTAGCAACATAATCATGCACATACAAATGTGTAATCATGCACACACTCACATACACACACACATGTATGCATATGCACACACACTAATCTACACACACATAGAAAAACACATGCAGAAGCACAGACATGCACACATACACGAGCATGAGCATGCACACAAGCACACACACTTGTACACAATTAGACATGTATGCACACAAAACACACAATCACATATACTCTGGCACCTACATACATGCACATATTTGCATGCATGCACACATGCATTAACACACAAACACACACATAAATACACACATGTGTGCATGGACTCACACATGCACACAAAGTCACACAATCAAGAAACCTCACGTGCACCCACTCACACGGACATGCATGCACACATGCAAGAACTCACACCTACACAACAAAAGATGTACACACACATGCATGCAGGCACACATACACACATGCAGACACATGCACACATGCACACAAAAAGTACACATGCAAACTTGCATGTGTGGACACACATACACATGCACATACACACAACACACATACACAAGCATGCACACTCGCACTTGCAGACACATACAAACACCTAAACATTCAGTTGCATGCAACCTCACACACACATACACATGTTAAAAAACACACACACAAGCACACAAGTATGAACAAACACACACAAACACACAAACATATGCTTGCACAACCACACACTCTCGTATACACACATATGCACACACACAAATACACAAATCCACACACTCATGCATGAACACATATACACATGCATAGACGCATACACACAAATACATGAACACAAACACGAACACATACATGCACATGCACAAGCACACATGCACATGTAGACACAGGCATAATCGTACACCTAAGCACACACACATGAACATACACACAACCACCCACGCACACACGTGTCCTCGCATGCACACATGCACACACATAAAAGAACTAACGCATACACACACACTCACACAAAAACTTGCATGCCTCCACATACTCGAACACACATACACACACATATGTGCATTTGTGCATGTAAACAAATATACACATACAAACATAGGTCTACAAATACATGCACATGCACACACATGA